>SNQJ01S0007549.1:42358-52907 GCA_010110895.2 Picea sitchensis
TGGTGCCATGGAAGGAGGTGCGACACCTCCAGAAGTGACCGTGACCTCAGAGTCTAACCCCCAAGGGGAAGAAAACTTCCTTAGGCTGGATTCAATTTTCGTAAGGGATGATGATGGTCTGACAAGGTCCTCCCAGGGAATTCCAAAGGCCTTTATTCACCATCTGTACTGAGATGAGGCCAGGGCACCTGTACCCCTGAGGGTCGACCACATACCCCAGTAGGTACCATTAGCTTTCACCTGGAACTAGAGAAGGTCAAATTTCCTGAGTTCTTTGGTGCCTCGGATGTTGCAGCTGCCGAGGCATGGTTGGAGAATATGGCGATGTGATTTTTATTTCATGACTATATATCCAACATGAAGGTCCACATGGAAATATTTCAACTGAAGGGGAGCGCTCTTCTATAGTAGAAGATGCTCTTGCTGCAATTGAACATGGTCGTCGAAGATGTGTCATGGGAATTATTCAAGGAATGATTTTGATAGAGGTATCTATCAGATTAATTCATTCATAGTCATCTCAATGAGTTCAATGCCTTGTGACAGGGTGGTCGTACGGTGCCCGAGTACGGAGGTTGTTTTATAGAGCTGCCTCGACATGCTCCACACCTAATTACCGACAAACTTAAGGTCAATAGGTTTGTGCTTAGCCTTAATGTCAGAATTCGTGCAAAGGTTATGATTCTGGTGCCTCCAACCTAGCATGATGTTGTCCAGAAGGCCCTCATAGCAGAAGAGGAGCTTTTCAGTAGGGGTCATAGGAGGACTCCAACAAGACTAGTAGGGCAGGTGTCATCTGGTGCACAACAACATCGGACGTCAACTAGAATTTCACTAGGATATTGTGGCTTCTAGAGAGGATCCACCTTCCCTACACCTCAACGACCAACACCTTGACAACAAACTCCTTACCAAGGACCACAACACTAGTAGCAACGTCGAATGCAACGAAAATAGTTTAGGATCGTTCAATAGAACAAACCAGGGTTCCAGGCTGGTGGGCCATCAACTTCTACCTCGGGTACTAGGAGTAGTGGACCGAAGAAAGTGTGCTGGACATGTGGGGAGCCACATTACCATTGCGAATACCCAGTGGAGAGGACTAGAACACATGGAATAGTCAGACCCACTACCATGGGATATTTGGGCAAGGCCCATTATATCCATGCAGTGGTGAATAACCGCCAGGAAGAGAACTAGTCGATCGTGCTCCCGACGTCAAGTACCATCGCTGACCAGACCTTTAGAATTTTGATAGATTAGGTACTACCAAATTTTTTATTTATGGTGCAGTGCTAGAAAGAATTAAGGTAAAGGTAGTTGAACATGATGAGTTTAACTTCTATAAATGGATTCAGGAGCCAAACAAAAGTTGGAGGAAAGCTTCTGGGCTATAGCCTTAACCTGGGAGAGTTTGTCACCAAGGCCAACCTATACGTCATGATATTAGGATATTATGATGTCGTGATCGGTATGGACTGGTTGGAATTGCGTGAGGTGAGAAACAACTGTAAGACAAAATGGTTGAGATTGGTCAATGATGAGGGACAGAGATGTGTGATTGTAGATCGAAACCAGGGAGTTTCCCTGAGGTTCATCTCTTCCTTGCAACTATGAAAGAGCATGTGTAAGGGATGTAAGCTTTATGTGATCCTTTCATTAAATGAGAAGGGAGTAGAGAAAGGTCTAGAACACCCTCCGGTGGTGAGAGATTTTGTGGACGTCTTCCCGGAGGAGTTACCTGGGATACCGTCGGAGAGGGATTTGGATTTTACCATATACCTAAAACCGGGGACTGAACCGATAGAAAGAATGCCTTATCGGATGTCGACCCCAGAGTTACAAGAGTTGAAAATGCAACTGAAGGAGTTTTTGGACCTAGGACTCATATGTCCAAGTGTGTTACCGTGGGGTGCACATGTTATTTTCATATGAAAGAAGGATGGGTCATGGAGACTATGCATTGACTATAATCAATTGCACAAGGCAACGATCAAGAATCAATATTCGTTGCTAAGGATTGATGATCTGTTTGATCAAATGAAGGGTGTGACAGTGTTTTCAAAGATCGAATTGAGATTAGGGTATCACAAGTTATGGCTCAAGGAGGATGACATCCCTAAGACTTCCTTTAAGATGAGGTTTGGACATTACGAGTTTACTATTTTACCGTTTGGACTGACGAACACCCCATGGGAATTTATGAGTTTGATGAATGAGGTGTTCCGCAATGACTTGGACAAGTTAATCCAAGTATTCATTGACGATATTTCGATTTACTCTTGGACGATGGAGGAGCATGACGAACAATTGCACTTGGTACTATAGTTTTTGTGAGAGAACAAATTGTATGGGAAATTGTCTAAATGCTCATTTTTTCAATTGAAGATTCACTACTTAGGGCATGTCATCTTCGATGAAGGTATCCCCTTGAATCCAAAAAAGTTCAAGTTTATTATGGAATGGCCTGCACTGATGAAATGTCCCTGAAGTGTGTAGACTCATGGGTTTAGCGGGATAATATAGATGGTTCATTGAAGGATTTTCAAAGATAGCAAATCTGATTACAAAATTGTAGAAGAAGAACAAGAAGTTTGTTTGGACCGAGAAATATGCAGAGGCATTTCGAAGGCTCAAGGACCTATTGACAACAAAACATATACTAAAGGTCCCTAACATGGACGTGGACTTATTGGTATGCACTGACACATCCAAGGAAGGATTAGGCGTAGTCTTGATGCAAGACGGTCGAGTGATTACTTACATCTCAAGAAAGTTGAGAAGGCATGATGAGAACTATGCGACACATGATTTGGTGTTGTTAGACATTGTATATGCCTTGAGAGTTTGGAGACACTACCTTATTGGACGAAAATTCGAACTAAAAAAATGGACCACTATGGTCTACATTAAATATTTATGCGAAGTAACTTGAACACGAGACAATGATGTTGGTCGGAATTGCTTAGCGAGTACGATTTCAAGATTACTTACATAAAAGGAACAGTGAACAGAATGGTGGATATGTTGAGTCGGAGACCACACATATTTTTGGTGATGCCTCTTCAGATGAATCTATGTGAAAGGATTCTAATCTTAGAGCATGACGATGATTGTTACAAAGAGGTCATGGATTTTATTGGACAAAACACAACGATGGTACCAAAATTTGAAGGATTTACTATAGACAATGACGGATTATTAAGATTTAAAAGTCAAATTTACGTACTACCCAATGACGAGTTGAGGACTTTGATCCTAAACAAGGCTCATAGAGAAGTGTACATGGGTCACCAAGGAGTCACGAGGATGAGGGAAGACCTTAAACCCTTATTCTTCTAGAAAGGATTGAAGGTAGACATGGTGAACTACGTGGCCAGATGTCTACAATTTCATCAAGTGAAAGTTGAACATAGACATCCGACAGGATTACTACAGCCACACGCTATTCCTGAATCGAAATGGGAGGTCATTTCGATGGATTTCATTGTTGGATTGTCACTGATGGCAAGGAGACACAAATCGATTTTTGTGGTAGTCGACACTTCGACGAAGATTTATCATTTTATTCCTGTGCGTACGACGTATCAGGCACCTAACATAGCTAGAGTTTTCATTAGAGAAATTGTGAGGTTGCATGGCGTGCCTAAGAGGATTATATCCGATAGAGGACCGATGTTTACAGGACTATTTTTGACTAGTTTCCAAGAGGCCTTGGGAACCCAACTTAACATTAGTACCACGTATCACCCGGAGACAAACGGTAAGATCAAACGAACAAACCACATCTTGGAGGATATTTTTTGTATGTACGTGATGGAACAACATAAGAATTGGGAGGAGTTCTTTCAATTGGTATATTTTGCATACAACAACAGTTATAAAAGCACCATTAAGATGGCACCTTACGAGTTTCTTTACATGCAACCATGTCAGACTCCTTTAAGTTGGGATCGACTTGAGGATAGGGTCCTGGTGGGACCAGAAGCAATCCAAGAAATGAAATATGCAATCTATAAGACAAAGGATCAAGAAGGGCAGGATCGACAAAAGAGTTATGTCGATGCACATTGTGTCGACCGTAGTTATGAAGCTGGCGATCAAGTCTTCTTGTAGGTGAAACCGCATAAGAGTTTGATCAAGTTTGGAAATGGTGATAAAATCTATCCTAGGTTCATGGGACCTTTCAATATTGTGGAAAAGAATGGGACCATGGCCTATCGAATTTCTTTACCTGATTCTTTGAGGCGTATGCATGATGTTTTTCATGTATCTGTTTTGAGACATTATATTAGTGATCCTACACATGTTATTGACATAAGTTCCTTATAGATATATGATGAAGGTGCTCTCAAGGTGGATCCAATCCACATCCTATACCATCTCATTGGACAACTACAACGTCAAACAGTAGATTGGGTCAAGGTCTAGTGGGACAACTATAGTCCACACTCGATGACCTAGGAGGACGCATATGATATGTGCCAATAGTTTCCATTTTTGTTTGATAGATAGACTTATGATACTGTGATACACTTTATTTAGACACTTATATACTATGAAACTTTGGGATGAATTTTATACCAAGAGGGGGTGTATGTAACATCCTGCTCTTGCGCACAATGAGCAAACTTATTATTTGAGGACACTTTCTTGCAAGTGATCTGGGTTATTATACTACTGGTCATTTTGGTTATGATTATGAGATATGATGGATTTGATGATATGTTATTTTTCTTTATTTACATATATAGGTGCTATTCACTGGGTTCTCCTGAGTGTGCAGGACTCTGGACATTGAGAATGCAGAGGCATCAATGAAACCCCTTGGACTCCGGATCGATTTAGGGAGTGAAAAATTGGGGTTTGAATGTTGTTGATGTGACATATGTACATATGATTAGATGTTATGATGATTGATTATTATTTCTAACATAATTCGTTTATGGATGCAGGTTGACGATAGCTTTCCGACTAGACTCACATGTGGAGTAGAGGGGTCACGCACGAAAACTAGAGACAATGAGGTAGAGGTGTGGCAGCAACCCTACCAAAACCTACTAGCACTCTCATCATGGTTGAAACTGTAGGTTAATGGTTACCTAGTTCGAGAAGACCCATGATGTCATGAGGACAAACTGTGACAGTCGCTCACAATAATTCTAAGAGGTGTGCAATAAGGAAGGGGCCTTATTCCTTAGAGGTCCTTATTCTCCCACAAGATCACTTAGCAGAGTATTGACTCCAGGGGTTTGACGTCTACCAAATTCAATCAAGAGGAGAGTGAAATCCTTGGAGCACGTGGTGCATCTTCAAGGGAACGTCATGCAAAGAAAATAGAAAGAGGCGAGTGACACCCTTTATATATTCCTTTTATAGTGTTAATCCTTTTAAAACATAGGCCATGACAGGCGTAAATCTAGTTCATCCTAGTCTCTATTCAATTAATGACACACATGTTATTTGTAAATGCCCAGAACTCCCTTCGTGGAGTCCCATTACTTTGTTTTATCCTTCCAACCTCTTTTATCCTTGCCAAGTGTTTGTCTGCTAGGGTTTCCTTCACCCAGCGTTGCCCGCCTAGACTCTTCTCAGTGGCTGAGGAAATTGCGGGATTCACTCTTGGATTGTGTTTCATTTAATTTTTGTTTGTTTTATTATTGAAATTGAATCGATGTCTGATGTAATCTTTAAAACTGAATAGAATTCAGTTGCACGATTTTTCCCTTTAATTTCTTATTTAGTTGCTATTTTAAAATTTGATTTTTAATGCAAGATGCAAAGTAATCAGGGATTTAGACCAGTCGAATTCCTATTTCATATTTTTATTAATTCATTTATAACCCTTCTAAAACTATTCGGTTAAATTCCTTTTCCGATCACAAATTTCACTACAAAAAGTAAGGTATTTACCTTAAATTTAGTGTCAAAATTAAATAAGAATGTTTTCATTTTAGACTGTTAAAATTGATTTACATGATTTATTTTTTTAGTTATTGTAAAGGTGCTTGGGTTATAAATAAACCTTCTTCTCTGATTTTTCCGCGATGCTACGAACCTTCACTCCCACCATCAGTTGCTAGAATGGACTTGGTAGACTCCTTGTGTGCACTCATATATGTTATTCTTGGTTAATTGAGTGGCTAGATGTCTCTTGAGTCTTGAATGGTTGACGTAAATGATGTTAGTAGATTAGAATACAGGCACCCAAATCCCTCACTGTGATGTAGGACTAGCTGAACTATTAGACTCTGGTGCACACTCAAATTTTACGAAGTATATGTTTAGGGGAATAAAACTACTTGCTTGGAAGGAATTCATCATGCGATGGACAACTGTTAGACCCTTGATCCCTTGTGCAACTTCATGCCTTCTCGTATAGGCCACAGGATGGATTAACAACCCTTGCTTGTAGCATTTATGTACTAATGAATGTTGAGTTAAATTCCTTTTAATTAATTAAGATTGAGATGGGATTGATGAGTTGTTATCTTGTAGCACCCCTCAACCATTTGGTGGTGCGCTACTAAATAGCTTCGTCATGGGATGCTCGCTCGTGTCATTCAGTTTATTTCTGGCGCACAAAAATTTAATTGACGAATGATCGATTTAGATGATAGATGAGTTAATTAATTTATTGGTGTGCCATGCAAATTGATTGAGTCATTTATTGCTAATTCTCGCTCGCTTTGAACGTTCTTGTTACATGTGTCGGTTGACGTTGTTGCGTCAGGTTGTTGATGTTGTCCCTTAGATTAGTAGGCGTTGTCTTTCTTGTGTTGGGAGGGATCTAGAAACCTCTTTTTTCCTCAGAACAGTCGCCAGCCTTGAGACCTTAAATGGTCAAATCGATGGGAACATGGGTGTGTGTGTTTCTTATGTGTCCTCGAGGTCCTAACCTTACATGGTAGGATGAGAAGGTAGTTTTTTTATTTTGGTATGATTGATTTTCGTATGTTGCGTCCAACTGCATGATGTGCTAGTATGCTAGTTCGTGATGTTGTCTATTTCCTAAATTGTGGGTGTTGTGTTCATTGTCAAGTTGCGTTATTTAAACATTGTCATTGTTACCTTCCTTCTTAAAAGAAAAAAAAAATGCACTTGATATGCATTGCATGTTGTCATAATGATGAGGATGTTACAACTGTGAGGAACCATGTGACATACCGACTACAGTTGGAAATGACACAACACGGACTATCCATCTACGAGTGTGTTACATGCATTTATACTATCCATCACGTCCTTATTCCTCAAGCAACTTAGGGTTCCATGACCACACCATTTGGGTATTCTCAACCACTTAACCACTTAGCCATCTTTCCAGGGATTCTTATAGGGTTGACTAGGATTGACATCAATGCTTCTAGATTTCTTCTAGATTTGACATCAATGACAACTAACTTTCCAACAACATGTACTAGAGAAAACATCCTTGATGATTATAAGGTGCTTACCAAGGTCATAGGGATTCCTTTCCATAAGAAAAATATCATTTGCATAGAGAAGAAGGATGATTATTATACTAGCAAGAGTTGGTCCAACACAACTTCTGGCTTCCAAACAATCTTCTAACTTGTCAATGTAAATTTCAGAATGGGTAGGGGATAGGGGACAACCTTTCTTGACTCCTATATTGCAGTTAATTTCTTTTGACCAACCGTCAATGCTTCTAAACTTGGAAATAACATTCTCATACAACATTATTGTAGCCACTCTCAACTAAAAGGAAACTTTTATTTATTCTGACCTATTCCAAAGGTTGGTGCTAGGATTAGTGTCAAAATATTTCCTAAAGTCAACTAAAGAAAAAAGGACATTTGTTTTATTATTGTCACACTCATCTTCAACGATCCTAAGCATGATAAGTTGGTCCACTATTGAATGATAACCTATAAAACTAGCATGGAATTTATCTCTTTTTCATGGTTTTCTAGCCATATGCTTATCTTCTTTTCCAAAACACTTCCATACATCTTGGATAAAATGGGGCTAATCATAATGGTCCAATAATTATAGGGATTTCTTTTATCCCCACTTTTAAAAATATGTATAATGAGGCTTTGAGTCCAAGGTTTGGGGAATCCTTGCTTGAATGATAAATTGAAGAGATTGTTTATGTGAGGGATCATAACAAGCCCTCCAATTTTTAATATTTCAGCTTGGTAACCCTCAATTTCTATATCTTTCGCGTTTCTAAGTCGCTTAACCACAAACTTTATGTCTTCTATAGAAAAAACATAATATTTTGCGGAAAATTTTGGAAAATTTTCCACGACATTACAAGAGTCATAAAGATTTTTAAGGTAGGAATTCGAGTCTGCAGAGGAATCATAGTATTTGTTTTATTTTTGCGAGTCATAATTTACCTCCAAAATTTCTTTGGATCTAGATTATAAAGGTGCAGAAGATTATCTTACTTTCTATTTATGTTGATCCTTTTTTATATTTTAATTAGGAATTTGTATCTATTGATCTTATTATATTTCAAAGAATTATTACAAGAATCCCTAATGGGTTTTCTAGCAAGTTTACACTTGCTATCATGCAAAGGGTTGGAAATTCTATTCTTTTTTTACAAAACACTTCGACAGAGAATTGTTTTATGGAGGTAGACCTGAGGATTGTTGTAAAATTGTGGTAGATGTATTCAATGTTGTTTTTGTATGATAACAAATTTAATTTGGTGTTTAAGTCCTTTAAAAGAGATCATATTCATTTTTTTCAAAAAACATATGCCTTTGGTTACCAGAGTTATCTTCAAGGGGGTTTTTATGCATGATAAAGTTTAGAGTTAGGGTTAAAGGTCTATGATTCAAGTTAGGCTCATGGTCATTTAAAGGTCAACATTTACTATTTGGTTGTAAACATGGAGATATGATATCAAATAGTCCACAACATTACTACCCAACCCATGTATACAAGTCACTTGGTTATATTTCGACCACTTCATTAGACCATTACAAATTATTAGATCCTCAGAACTACAAATCTTGATTATATCAATACCATATAAATTCTCAGTCAAGTCTTCTGAATTTATCTTGTATCTATTAGCTAAAAAAGGTCATCGTCTATCCACAAAGGATTAGGGTTGGAATAGTTTCTTAAGATAATAGTTTGATTAGTTGTATTTTTAGCATTAAAGTCTCCGAACAGGAGGATTCTACCTTCATTTCTCATATTGTAAATATCTCATCCTAAGTTTTTTATAGGGACAATTTTTATCTAATTTGTTTTTGTATAAAAGGTAGAATTAATAGGCACATAATAACAAATTGCTATATACATCTTATTATCATTGATATCTGAAATCTCCAACCAAATGAACTGATTGAGATGGTCTTTTTTCTGAAGACAAATGTGAGGATAAATGCTTGTTCTTATGTAACAATCTATGCCTTTAACACCTCTACGAGAGGATTTATTTTTCCATGTTGAACAAAATATAAATCCATCTATGTTAGGGACCTTATATTCCTCACGCTCCCAAGTTTCAACCATAAATATAATATCAATTTCACTTGAGATCCAACTTAGTATAGGACCTTTGTTCCAAGGAAATCCCCAACGGTTCTAAGAAAGGATCTGAAGTGTCCCAAGTTGTTATTTAATTTTATCCTTTTTTTATCTATCTCTAATAATAACTTTCCGGTCCCTAATTATTTCCCATTTTCCTTTCTTTCTGGACTCCTTTACCTTTTGAACCTCCTTCCTTAATTTAGCTTGATATTCTAGAATGAGGTCTTCATTTATAAATATTCAATACCCTTTTAAGCTCAGAGTTTTACAAAGTATATCATATTTACGGGAAATAGAACTTATCATAACTTGAATAAACCTACATTTATGTTCAATTATTTTCCCCAACCTTTTTGCATCTATAAGGCCAATTGTTTCAATATGTGATTTATTTTTTAATTCCTCCTTGACTATTTCTAATGTGTCCTTATCTTTCTGTTCTTTTATACCAAAAATTATGAGGTTGAAGGCTCTTTTGTTACGCTCATGGTCTAACTCTATAAGAGTATTCATTTACTCTTTGATAGGTTTGATATTGAATTTGTGTTCCACGCTATTTGGGGCCTAATCATTAATTAACTTGTCTTCTAGCTCTTTAATATTGCCCCTAATATTTCTAGTTTCATCCACCTCTTCTTCCTTAGTTGATTGTTTTTTTTGTTTTTGGTTGTTTTTTTCTATTTCTTGTAATCTAGCATCCATTTTTTGTAGCTAAGTCTCAAAACCTAATATTTTGTTGTCCATTTTCACTTTGAAGTTTGACATCTCTCTTTTCTCTATGTTTTTCTATTTATTCTATGAATTCATGCAAATGTTTTTCTATTGATTTTATAGATTCATGCAAACTATATTGGGTTAGGCCTTCCTCTATTAGATTTAGGTATAAACGGTGAATTACCCATATCTAAAAGAAAAATAAATAAGTAAGAAACTTGTGCACCTAATTCATGGAAGGATTTGAATAGTCAAGAATAGAGTTACTATAGATTAGATTCACCGTAGACCTAGAGATAAATATCCACCCCTT
>SNQJ01S0007549.1:68104-88591 GCA_010110895.2 Picea sitchensis
CATTCCTCTCTGTTCCCTTCCCTCACCAGTTTACACACACACACACACTACCCTTCCCCTATTTCCCCAACTATCTCTTTACCTCTATCTAATACCCTCTCTCTCATTGTCTCCCTCCCTCTCTCTCCTCTCTATCCCTCTCCCTCTTGCTCGCTTGGTCTCTACTCCCCTTTTACCCTATCTTCATATCTCCTCCTTTACCTCTCTCTCTCTCTCTACCATACTCGCTTCCCTCTCTCTCTACCTCTGTCTCCCTCCCTCTCTGTAATATCCCCAAAAATATTAGAATATTAAATTCTAAGTGTACTTGGGAATAAATTTCCGTTTTTGAAAAAATCGGATTTGGAAATTATTGTCATTTATGGAAAATATGAATTTGGAATTTTATCATTTGTAATTAATTATTTGATGACCGTTGGGAAAAGATTTTACTTGCCCAACTAACTTCTTTTATTTTGACACATGTAAAAGACAAACTTTTTATAAATTAAATGCTGGAAGACAAATGGAACAACCAAGTTAAAAATAGTTGACCATGACTCCATGAGTGGGGAACAAATTTGAGTTACCTCAAGACTGATTTTTACAAGTGGAAAATGTGGGATTTGACCACTGTCATCCCATAAAATTCAGGGATTTGTAAAGATGTGAATTTCCTAAGGAGGGAAGGAAAGACCTAGGCACAAGATGCATATAAAAACAACATATGGAGGAGGCAGGACATTGCTTAGTATGTTGGAGAAAGGAAATCTATTTTTGTTGTTATGAGCACTATGAGTGTGAGGAAAATGAATTTTTGAGTTGTGGATGGTGACCGTAGCTAAAGAGGATCATTTCAGTTTTCCCTTATGGACTCATGTTAGGCTAGGGGGTGAACAGGGAAAGTGAACTTGGATATTCTGTTCTACGGTTGGGTGGAACGTGGTTGTTCCATTTGTATCCCAACATGATGTTTTCAGATATGTACCTTTACTTGCATTCCTTGTCAATATTCTGCTTGATTATTAGTTGTTAGGAATGTGATGGTTTATGTTATGATGGTATATACATATATATGTGCTCACTTTGCAGAAATAGCAAAACTACTATATGTTCCTAGTAATCATTAAGTAGGGTTATACATATATATAGATGATTGTATATACACATATATGCACATATATGTATTCATACAGAAAGAAATGATAGAACTGTTGTATGCTCCTATTGGTCATTAAACATGGTTATATATATGTAAATGAATATATATACACACATATGTATTCATACATAAAGAAATGATAGAATTGTTGTATTTTCCTAGTGGTCATTAAAGATGGTTATAGATTATTGTATATATATATATATATGTGTGTGGGTGTGTGTGTGTGTGTGTGTGTGTGTGTGCATAAAGGAAAAATAGAACTACTGCTATGTTCCTATTGACTATTGATTTATATATGTTGAATTTCTATTCAGATCGGTACAACACCATAGAGAATAGATAGAAAGAATAACAGTTCGAATACAACTTTCATTACTACAAAAAGCATAGTGGTGAACTCAAAGTATCTTACAAAATCAATCCTTGTATTCAATCGAGCATTGTTCAAAATATTACAGTATCATAGACCAAAGACTCCACAGTAACTTGTAGTATAAAAAAAATTCTAAGAAGTAAATAGAGAATCATGTTGTGATTGAAGTAAGGTATGTCTAGATCGGAAATCGAATACCTTTCGAGCAAGAGGTTTTCCTCAATCCAATTTTCTCGATTGCATAAACCTAAAAAGGGAGAAAATGAGGGTTTAGTAATACATGCTAGTATTTTCATTCTATGGAATTTAAGTATAAAGAGTAATTTAAAACAATACTTAGCTTGAGTTTGTCAAAGAACCAGATTGCCACTTGTGCTTGTGCGACAATCTATCCATGAACCAAAAGGGGGAGGAGTGGACACAAAATAGGCTCATGGGTACCCTCGCAAAACAAAAGCAGGCCCCCATCATTAATTTAATGTAACTGTGCATAATCTTCACTTATAAAATAGAGCGTAGATTTACGAGTTCCATAGAGGGTAAATAATGTGTTGTATACACAGAGCATAAATCACGATTTAACACAATTTTAATATAAATACACAGAGCACAATTATGAATCCCCACAGACGGTAACTAACGCTTTTGCATACACAGAGCATAAGTTACGATTTATACAAATTTGATATAAATACACAGAGAACAATTACGAATCCCCACAGAGGGTAAATAATGCTTTTGTATACATATAGCATAGGTTATGATTTATAGAGTGTTGATACATATATTCTACACAGCATAATTACGAATCCCCACAAAGGGTAAGAAATGTGTTTGCATACACAGAGAATGAGTTACGATTTACAGAGTGTTGATATATATATATTACACAGTGTAATTACAAATCCCCACAGAGGGTACGAAATGTGTTCGCATACACAAAGAATGATTTAAGATTTACAAAGTTCTTACACAACATAATCACGAATCCCCACAGAGGGTAATACTAGTACATATTGTAAAAATTTTGACGTTCTATTTGTGGCGTTATGGACAAAATTGGCCATACTGTTGAAAAATAGAGGAAATTTTAAATATTTTTTTAAATATTGCCCGATAACGTCACTATTTCCACGTTGACGTCTCTCTTGACATGTTGACAACTCTCTTGCCACTATGTCATCTATCTGTCCACGTTTTCTACATAGTCATCTCTCTTGCCACGTTTGTGACATAGTCGTCTCTCTTGCCACGTTTGTGAAGATAGTTTTCACAATTGTGACATTGTGGAAACTAGGTTTCCACCCTCCAACGGTGACCTAGTATTTTGACCAAGTCAACTTTGATTTGGTCAATGATCGTCGTAATTGCAACGTTATAGAATCTATAAATATGTTGCATTTTACGGATGTTGTGCAAAGTTTTCTATAATAATGACACTTCAAAAAGGGTTTGTGGGTCTTCTCGGCTAGAGTACAACTATAAAAAGACATTGTAATAGGGCTCTTCTAGTTTCGTTTTAATTTTTTGATAGGTCTAATTTTAAAGGAAACAACTATTAAAAGACATTGTAATAGAGCTAGAGTACATGATGTGCAATGATGACCTGTGAATGGGGCCAACGTTGAATTTTTTTCAAAATGTTTCTATATGAAATCATACATCCTTGAGTCTTGAAACCCTCCCATGTCATCAGGGCATGTGTCTAGTCTAACCATGTCAAATTTCGATGCATACGACACATATTGAAGAAATTTCAACATTGGCCCCATTCACTACTCAATATGTGGGGTCGGTGCATGACATTTTTGGTGGTTGAATTGGAAGTTCCATGACCTTTCAAGAGAGTTCCAACAAAGATTATACAGATGGAAACAATGACATTTGACAATGAGCCACCCATTATGAACGTTGTTGCAAACATGGACAATCTCAAAGATTATGTGGTCGAGACATCATACATCCTTGAGTCTTGAAACCCTTCCATACCGTCAAGGCATGTTTCTAGTATAACCATGTCAAATTTTGATGCATACATACACATATTGAAGAAATTTCAACATTGGCCCCATTCACTAGCGCTCACTATGCGGGGTCAGTGCATGACATTTGTGGTGGTTGAATTGGAAGTTCCATGACATTTCAAGAGAGTCGCAACAAATATTCTACGGATGGAAACAATGACATTTGACAAATATGAGACACCCCATTATGAATGTTTTTGCAAACATGGAGAATCTCAAAGATTATGTGGTTAGGACATCAAACATCCTTGAGTCTTGAAACCCTCCCATACCATCAAGGCATGTGTCTAGTCTAACCATGTCAAATTTTGATGCATACAGGCACATATTGAAGAAATTTCAATGTTGGCCCCATTCACTAGTGCTCACTATGCGGGGTCAGTGCATGACATTTTTGGTGGTTGAATTGGAAGTTCCATGACATTTCAAGAGAGTTCCAACAAAGATTCTATGGATGGAAACAACGACATTTGACAAATATGAGACGCCCCATTATGAACGTTGTTTCAAACATGGACGATCTCAAAGATTATGTGGTCGGGACATCAGACATGTTCCTTGAGTCTTGAAACCCTCTGATACTATCAAGGAATGTGTCTACTCTAACCATGTCTCATTTTGACGCATACATGCACAGTTTGAAGTAATTTCAACGTTGGACCCATTCACTTCTCACTATGCGGGGTCGGTGGAAGAAATTTCACTATGCTCATTCACCTTCAAGGAATGCCCCATTCACTATGCTCACTATGAGACATCCATTATATTGAACATTGATGCAAACATGGATGACCTCAAATATTATGCGGGGACATCAAACATCCTTAAGTATCAAAACCCTCCCATACCTTCAAGGCAACTATTTGTTTTAACCATGTCAAATTTTGATGCATACGGGCATAGATTGAAAACATTTCAACATTGGCCCCATTCAATGCTCACTGTGCGGGGTTGGTGGAAGAAATTTGTGATGGGTGTATTTGAAGTTCCATGACAAATTTCAAGATAGTTCCGACAACGATTCTATAGAAGGGAATGATGAATGATGACAATGATAGGTACAACATGATGAACGTTGATGCAAATGTGGACTATCTCAAAGATTATGTTGGTACATCATACATCCTTGATTATTGAAACCCTCCCATATTGTCAAGCCATGTGTCTAGTCTAACCATGTCGAATTTCGACGCATACATGCACAGTTTGAAGAAATTTCAACGTTGTCCCCATTCACTTCTCACTATGCGGGGTCAGTGCAAGATGACATTTGTGGTGGGTGAATGAAAACAGTAATAAAAATGATGAGTTCATGATATCGTCTTCTAAAGAATATGTTAGTGAAGATGACGAGATGATGACACCGTTATCACCAACACATGTCCACTTAGTTGCAATGACACATCTTTGATATCCTCCAACATTAAACAAATCCCCACATCAGCAGGGAGTTTAAACATTTTCAATCAGTGTGAGTCATTCATGCATTCTCCTACCTCATGGAAATTCTCTTGTGATCATTCTCACCATTATTCACATAACCCCCACACTATATTCCCCTTAGCTGCTCAATAATCCAAATTTAGAAATGACCAAAACTAATGCAACAATGAGGGAATAGAAAACCTTGGAAGAGAGATAGATGGTTGTAGATAGCATAGAGGCAAGGAAAATTAGTAAACCTTTAACCCCATTCCCATGAAATAGTTTCTTATTAATTATTTAAGAGCTAAGGCAATACTCCACTAGGTTTCCCATAAAGAAATCAATGGATTGGACTATTTCTGCCAACCTGAGGGCACTAAAAAGGAAGGAGATGTTTGAGGGATTGTTGAGTAGAGAAAGGAAAAAATTTCCCTTGTGTTGTGTATCGCATGGAAGATATATTTTCCCCTATACTCAAATATCTCTCATAGACCCACTCAACTACACTTGTTTTCTTTTGTTCTCAATGTTCTTGTTAATTCTTATAACTGAGATCACTACTATTCTGAGTATTTGAATTCCTATTGTATTTGTTTAGGTTATTCTTCATTGCTACTACTGCTTAATAAGAAAATGTTCCCTTTGAAAGTATTCTCTTTGAAAATTTTCTTTCTTTAGTTTCAGGCATTGATGATAGTGCCTCAGATGAGCAACAACCTTAGGATGATCCTTTGCAGTAGGAGGCTCCACCACCTGACATGATACCACCACCTCTTATGACTCAATGATGCAGGAGCATCGCCAACTCATCAAGCGAGCTAGCGCGGAAGCAAAAAGACAGTTGGACAAGCCAGCACAATTTTTGAAAACACTTTAGGATTGTTGCGCAAATCTTAAATGACTCATTTAAGAGATGGCACACTTGTATATTGTAATGGACCTTGAGCGGATAGCTCTCGTCCTTAGGTAGATGAGGCATTTAAGATAGTTAATGTAAAGTATATTGAATATTTGATTCTAGATTTGATAGTTTAGAGTCCAAGAGGGAAAACGGATATAGACACCCTCATTGTATTATTGTAAAATAATCGAAACAGGAGCAAGAAGAGAAGAGGAAGAAGAGAGTTGTGTAGAGAACACCCATGTATAGATATTGAATTAATAGAAGAAAGCTTTGATTCAAATCCATGGTTATGTGTCTATTCTCTGTGTATTGATGTTATGCTCATGAATATTTGCTCCTTGTCATATATTTGCTTTTGTATGCCGTATCTGTGATTTCATGGTTGAATTGAAGTCTGAGAGGGTGAGTGAATGAGTTTCAATTGTTTCTCTATTTGAGCCAGAGGATTCCTGCAAGGAGTGCAGTCAAATTGTCCGCAAGGAGTGCATTGACAGAAGGGTTCAGTTAGAGTTATCTTTTTCTCTCATTCATCACTAAAGTGCAGATAGGCATAGTGTCGTGCAAGGAGTGCGCAGGCCAGGTAGAAATCTCAGAGTTGCGATTATGAGAAAAGCTTCGAAAAATTGTTGTTGTAGGTGTGCGCAAAGTCAGGGAAGGCTGAACACTTGAAGTGTTTGTAGAGTGCCGCAAGGAGTGTGTGCAAGAAGTTCTCAAAAGGACTTGAGAAATTGTGGAAAGCTCAGGAAGGATAGGCCTCTGAGTTGTTGAAGAACAACATGGATAAATGCGACTTGAAATTTCAAGGGCATCGTAGGTTGGCGAGAAGGTGAACAAGTCTTCATGGAGGAAGTACTTGATTCATTTCGTAGGAACATCCAAGGGTTTGAAGCTCAGGAGGAGTAGGCCTTCGAATCCGTCGAAGGATTGCACAGAGGGGTTGTGCATTGAAATGTTCGAGCAAGCATTGAAATCTCGCATGCAAGCGAACAAGTCTTGTAGAGAGACACTTCTTTATTTCGAGAATTTCAAAAGGGGGAACAGATGGTCGAGACCCTCCGAGAGACTTCCACGAAGTTCTGAGGACCGTCGGATCTACACGTAGGATTGTGTATCAGAGTTTCGTGAAAGAAGAGCTGAAGATTTGACCACGGAAGTCGCGAAACGCGATATCCCGACGGTTGTGTTGGCAGTGTGGGCCACAGGGAGTAGGAGAAGTGGAGTACAGGTGGAACGAAGTCATCGGTATCTCACCGTGATAAGTCCTGAGTATTTGGTGTTAGGATTCGCGATCCCGCGAAGTCCGAAGTCCCGAGAGATAAGGGGCTATTGAAAAGTCAACTCCCACGTGTATCGGAGTTTTGGCGCATCGGGTCTCTGGGGTTAGAAAACCGAGCGCTTGGTCTTGCGAGTAACGAAGTCACGATAGCGCGAAGTCTTGATAAAGGAAAGGGAAAAGTCAGCGATTTGACTGGCACATCAGGTCTCGGGGATTTGAGAACCCAGTGTTCAACCTCCGAACTCGCGAAGTCACGAGTTTTGATTCCCCGATAAATCAAGGAAGGGGGATCACGCGAGAGAACTGTGGGTGCAGATTTCCCGATAGGGAGATAGAAGAACTTTGGGGTTCTTCGGGCCGAGAGAAAGAAGATCATGTGAGTGCGCGTGGACCTTATGACCTGCTGGTGGTGAAGGGACCGCGTTTCCGTCAGAGTGGTATCAGAGAGGGAATATTTCTTTGCTTTCTGTAGCAGAGAAGAGGATTCTCCATGCTGCCCAGAAGAGAAAGGCAGTCACCTGATCCAAAATATAGGGAGGTGAGAAGAAGAGGTAGGCCGGCAGGAAATCCAGAAATGGAGAGACAGATGAGAGATCTTTGAGCAAGACTAGAAGATATGGAGGCATCGCAGAGACGCACAACCAGTGCTGGAGATCTAAGTGACTCCGAAGGCGAAGTTGAAGCTGAACAACACGAAGAAGTTGCAGCCGAAGATGCCACAAATGAGCGACTGATTAAAGCTATCGCAAGAATGGGTGCGAAGGCAAAGATGGACATTCTAGTCTATGAGGGGAATCTGGATGCAGAAGAGCTGCTAGATTGGATTAGAGCTCTTGACACCTACTTCGATTATGAAGATATCGAAGAGGATAAGCAGGTCAAACATGTTGTCATGCGCTTGAAAGGACATGCAACATTGTGGTAGGATGAGCTACAAGTGGACAGACGTTGCAAAGGAAAACAGAAGATTAAGAGCTGGGATCGAATGTTTGCAAAGATGAAGGCAAAGTTCATCCCAAGGGATTATCAAATCACAGTGTTCAGGAGGATGCAGAACCTGAGACAGAAACTAATGACAGTGAAAGAATACACTAAAGAATTCTATCGACTGAACATCAGAGCAGGTCATTGGGAGAGTGATGATGAGAAGGTTGGCAGATATCTGAATGGTCTGAGATATGACATTCAGGATGAATTGAGCATGGTAACCATTCGAACAGTGGAGGATGCTTATCAGATGGATCTGAAAGCTGAAGAGAAGCTGAGTCATAAACAAGGTTAGCGAGGCTGAGGTAGGAGTCAGCCTAGAGGCAAGGAAATTGCCCAGGACAAATACCAGAAGCCCAAGGAGGAATGGAAGAAACCTCAGGGTAAGATTGAAAGAGGTGGAACCTCACAGCGAGGACCATATACTGAGTAAAGAGGACAACATACAGAATAGAGGGGAGATTATGCTGACACAAATACTTTTCCTCATACCAGAGGTAGGGGAAGAGGCCGAGGTGGAGTAATCACATGCTTCACATGTGGAAAGAATGGGCACAGGTCATTTGAGTGTCTAGAGAAAAAGAAGGATAGTGGAGAAGCTCACATCATTGAAGCGCAGAAGCAGGATGTTGAGAACAAAGACACAGAAGGCGGAAGGTCGTTGATGATGTGAAAAGTTCTCTTAACACCTGGGAAGGAGGTGGAGGACTCAGCTCAGAGGACCAGACTATTCATGACATCTTGCAAAACCAAGGACTGGGTATGCAAGGTTATTGTTGACAGTGGTAGCACAGATAATCTCGTTTCAACCGAGATGGTAGAGAAGTTGGAGCTGGAAACAACTGATCACCCGAGTTCATACAAAGTTTCATGGCTACAGAAGGGACATCAGGTAAGTGTCACTAAACAATGTTTAGTTGAATTCAATATAGGAGGGTATAATGATAAGGTCTTATGTGATGTTATTCCCATGGATGTATGTCATCTATTGCTGGGTAGACCATGGAAATATGACCGAAATGTGGTTCATGATGGGAGAATGAACACATATACTTTAGAGAAGGATGGGAAGACACATAGGTTGCTTCCGATAAAGGATAAAGAGGTGAAGCCGGAAGTAAACAACACAATACTTCTCATGAGTGGGAAGGAACTTCTTACAGAGATGGAGAAGAAGGAAGATCCACAATTCTTTGTGGTCAGAAAACCGAAAATCATTCTGACTAGCACAAGAGTGGATGATTTACCAGATGAGATTCAGGAACTGCTGGAAGAGTTCGCTGACATCGTGGTAGACGAATTACCTCATTCGTTGCCACTGATAAGGAGTGTGAGTCACCATATAGACCTCATACCAGGAGCTAGTTTTCCGAATAAAGTTGCGTATAGGTTGACGCCGCAAGAAAATGAGGAGGTCAAAAAGCAGGTCCAGGAGTTGTTGGACAAAGGATTAGTCAGAGAAAGCTTGAGTCCATGTGTTGTTCTGACAGTACTCAATCCAAAGAAGGATGGAGGCTGGAGAATGTGCACTGATTTAAGAGAGATCAATAAGATAACCATCAGGTATAGGTTTCCACTGCCGAGAATGGATGATCTGATGGATTGCCTGAGTGGGGCAAAGTATTTTTCGAAGATAGATTTGAAAAGAAAATATCACCAGATTCGCATAAGGGAAGGTGATGAGTGGAAAACAACATTCAAGACAAACGAAGGCTTGTATGAGTGGTTGGTCATGCCATTTGGATTGACGAATGCACCGAGGAAATTTATGAGGTTGATGAATGAAGTCCTGAGGGAATTCATCAGGAAGTTCGTCATTATGTATTTGGACGATATACTGATTTATAGAAAATCAGAGGCTGAACATCTGAAGCATTTGGCCATTGTGATGAGGAAGCTACAACAAGAGAAGTTGTTGATTAACATGAGAAAATCTTCATTTTTGAAGACAAAGCTCATCTATCTGGGATTTTTCATATTGGTGAATGAGTTGAAGATGGATCCGTATAAGGTGGAAGTAATCAAGAATTGGCCATCACCGAAAAATATTTTTGAGGTGAGAAGTTTTCATGGTTTGGCTAGTTTCTACCGAAAGTTCATCAGGAATTTCAGTGGGATTAGCGTAGCGATGATGGATACAGTGAAGAAGCGACATAAATATTTTCATTGGACAACAGAGGCTGAGAAGAGCTTCAATTTGTTGAAGTGGAAGATCACGGAACAACCAGTGTTGGTGTTGCCGGATTTCTTGAAGACATTTCAGGTGAAATGTGATGCTAGTGGGTTTTCCATAGGAGCGGTCTTGAGCCAGGACGACAGGCCAGTTGCATATTTCAGTGAGAAGTTGGATGAGGCAAAACTGAAGTACTCCACGTATGATAAAGAATTTTATGCTATCATACAGGCATTGAAGAAGTGGAGGCATTACTTGATCCCGAAAGAATTTGTTTTGTACAGTGATAATCATGCATTGCAGTTTGTGACTCGATAAGAAAAGTTGAATCAGAAACATGCAAAATGGGTAGAGTATATGCATAACTTCACATTTGTGATTAAACATATTTTGGGTACTGCTAACAAAGTGGCTGATGATTTGAGCAGGAAGTGTTTGTTTTTGCAGGAATCCTGAGTCAAAACATTGGGTTTTGAAAATCTCAGGGACATGTATGTAGGAGACGTAGATTTTGGAGAGGCATATGAAGCAGTTGAGAATCCAGTTCTCAGATATCGGAGTCCTTGGATATATTATATGATCCAAGAGGGTTTTTTGTTCAGAGGCAATCAACTGTGTATTCTGAATTTCTCCATGAGGGAGAACTTGTTAAAAGAGAAGCATAGTGGGGGATTAGCAGGACACTTTGGCCATGACAAAACATTCGCGAAGCTGAGCAAATCATATTTTTGGCCAGAGATGCGAACAGAGGTCAAGCGATTTGTTGATAGATGTCGGGTATGCCAGCATTCGAAGGGGAGAAAGCAGAATGCAGGATTTTATCAACCATTGCCCATACCGGAGAGGCCATGGGAAGCGATAAGCATGGATTTTGTATTGGGTTTGCCGAGGACACAAAGATGTGTTGATTCAATCTTTGTGGTCGTGGACATGTTTTCTAAAATGGCACATTTCATCCCATGCCAGAAAACCAGCGATGCGACTCATATCGCAAATTTGTTTTTCAAAGAGATCGTTCGACTTCATGGATTGCCGAAAAGCATAGTTTCGGACAGAGACACTAAATTCATAGGGAATTTCTTAAGGACCTTATGGAAGAAGCTAGGAACTAACTTATCAATTATTTCGGATTATCATCCATAGACAGATGGAAAAACGGAAGTGGTCAACAGAAGTCTGGGAGACTTGCTGAGAAGTTTGGTGACAGAGCACCATAGCAGCTGGGATAGCATATTACCACATGCAGAGTTTGCATACAACGATTCAGTCAATCAGAGTACAGGTAAAAGTCCATTTCAGGTTGTATATGGGATGTATCCGAGAGGAGTTTCTAAATTATGAGATTCATAACAGACTGCTACTAGCAGCGCTAGTGCAGAGGAATTCGCTGAAGCGATGAAGGAACTTCACGACCGGGTGAAGCAGCGACTGATAGATTCAAATCAGGAATACAAGCGCAGAGAAGATCAGCATCAGAGACAACTTCAGTTTAAGGTTGGCGATCTAGTTCTGGTACACTTGAGGAAGGAAAGGTTCCCAAGGGGAACATACAACAAGCTCAAAATGAAGAAAATCGGACCATGCAAGGTCTTGAGAAAATTCGGAGAGAATGCTTATGAGATTGAGTTTCCGGATGGAATCGAAATATCTTCGATATTCAATATTGTAGATTTATACCCATACAAAGCTGGAGAAGAAGATATTGGAGATGAGGAACCAGTGATCCAGTGGATGAAACAGATGCCAGTTGCAGAAAATCCATAGATGGAGCGCATACTGGACAAGAGAGTGGGTAAGAAGACCAGGAGAAAAGAATACTTTAAGTATCTAGTCAAGTGGAAGAATCATCCAGTGGAAGATTCTAGCTGGGAGAGTGAAGCAGTGATACAAAAGTATGGACAGACTATGTAGGAGCTCATGGACAAGAGCCCATGAAAGATTTCAAGCCGAGGAGTATGATGCAAGAGCATTGCCAACTCATCAAGCGAGCCAGCGCGGAAGCAGAAAGACAGTTGGACAAGCCAGCACAATTTTTGAAAACACTTTAGGATTGTTGCGTAAATCTTAAATGACTCATTTAAGAGATGGCACACTTGTATATTGTAATGGACCTTGAGCGGATGACTCTCGTCCTTAGGTAGATGAGGCATTTAAGATAGTTAATGTAAAGTAGATAGAATATTTAATTCTAGATTTGATAGTTTAGAGTCCAAGAGGGAAAATGGATATAGACACCCTCATTGTATTATTGTAAAATAATCGAAACAGGAGAAAGAAGAGAAGAGCAAGCAAAGAGCTGTGTAGAAAACACCCATGTACAGATATTGAATTAATAGAAGAAAGCTTTGATTCAAATCCATGATTATGTGTCTATTCTCTGTGTATTGATGTTATGCTCATGAATATTTGCTCCCTGTCATATATTTTCTTTTATATGTTGTATATGTGATTTCATGGTTGAATTGAAGTCTAAGAGGGTGAGTGAATGAGTTTCAAATGTTTCTCTATTTGAGCCAGAGGATTCCTGCAAAGAGTGCAGTCGAATTGTCCGCAAGGAGTGCATTGACAGAAGGGTTCAGTTAGAGTTAGATTTTTCTCTCATTTATCATGAAAGTGTAGATAGGCACAGTGCCGTGCAAGGAGTGCATAGGCCAGGTAGAAATCTCAGAGTTGCGATTCTGAGAAAAGATTCGAAAAACTGTTGTTGTTGGTGTGCGCAAAGTCAGGGAAGGATGAACACTTGAAGTGTTTGCAGAGTGCCGCAAGGAGTGCGTGCAAGAATTTCTCAAAAGGACTTGAGAAATTGTGGAAAGCTCAGGAAGGATAGGCCTCTGAGTTGTTGAAGAACAACATGGATAAATGCGACTTGAAATTTCAATGGAATCATAGGTTGGCGAGAAGGTGAACAAGTCTTCGTGGAGGAAGTACTTGATTCATTTCGTAGGAACATCCAAGGGTTTGAAGCTCAGGAGGAGTAGGCCTTCGAATCCGTTGAAGAATTGCACAGAGGGGTTGTGCATTGAAACATTCGAGCAAGCGTTGAAAGCTCGCGTGCAAGCGAACAAGTCTCGTAGAGAGACACTTCTTTATTTCGAGAATTTCATAAGGGGGAACGGACGGTCAAGACCCTCTGAGAGACTTCTGTGAAGTTTCGAGGATCGTTGGATCTACACGTAGGATCATGTATCGGAGTTTCGTGAAAGAAGAGCCGAAGATTTGACCATGGAAGTCGTCAAGTTGTGAAACACGATATCCTAACGGTTGTGTTGGCAGTGTGGGCCACAAGGAGTAGGAGAAGTGGAGTACAGGTGGCATGAAGTCATCAGGATCTCGCCGCGAGAAGCCCCAAGTATTTGGTGTTAGGATTCGCGATCCCGCGAAGTCCGAAGTCTCGAGAGATAAGGGGTCGTTGATCAGTCAACTCCCACATGTATCGGAGTTTCGGCGCATCGGGTTTCGAGGGTTAGAAAACTGAGCGCTTGGTCTTGCGAGTAACGAAGTCGTGATAGTGCGAAGTCCCGATAAAGGAAAGGGAAAAGTCAGCGATTTGACTGGCACATCGGGTCTTGGGGATTTGAGAACCCAGTGTTCAACCTTCGAACTCGCGAAGTCACGAGTTTCGATTCCCTGATAAATCAAGGAAGGGGGATTGCGCGAGAGAACTGTGGGTGTATATTTCTCGATAGGGAGATAGAATAACTTTAGGGTTCTTCGAGCCAAGAGAAAGAAGATTCTGTGAGTGCGCGTGGACCTTACTACCTACGGGTGGTGAAGGGGCCGCGTTGTCGTCACTCAAGTATCCTATTTGTTTCTTTCCAATGGCTCTCATGGGGTGTTTACATGTACTAGGCAACAAGACCAATAACAAAGTAAATATTAGGATGGGTGCGAGTCAAATACCAAAAGGCTACCAAATAATCGACATTACAAAGTGGAATCCACCTCACTCACACAAAACAAATATTAGTGCACCGATTTTTATGTTGTTAAAACCCTCAAAGAGGGAAACAATTCTTGGTCCCATCAACATGGTAACGCGAACCAACATTTTAATGAAAAAACAAAATAGATTGCATGTAAATCTTTCAACAATTGATTGTTTGCAAATGACCCTCCATGCTCTTTAAATAAAGATAATGGACCAATCAGGTGTCGAATCATGGATAATGTGTTATTGATATCAAGGAGAAGAAGAACCGTCATATCAATTTATGTCTAGAACAAAATCACAACTATCAGAATAATTAGTTACAAAAGCACACTAAAGAAACACGCTTTACCTAAAAACACATTATACCAAGTTGATCATAACCAATTCTCAAGTGTCTAAATATCCTAATACGAGCACTCATTTTCATGTATTTAGAATTTATATTTTAGACTCCATCTTATTATAATTCTTTTAGACTTTAGAAAATGACATGAAATTAACAACACAAATAATTCATTTCCTAACATCAAAGACAATTTAACTATATTGACATTTGCATTTCAAATTTTTTTTATTTGTATCTATGCTTAATGGGTCCAAGTTTAACATGGATCTATGCCAATGGAGAATACTAAAAATTATTTTAATGTGATAATATAATAGAAATATACATCAATAAAGAGATATATGTCGACTCGGGACCGAAGTATTGACATCAACTATATTTTTTTAATTTCTTTATGATGTTATACATATATACACAAACTCAATGTTGATCATCACCCCACCTCCTTTCTATGGAATGTGTCTCTCAACACAATGGTGAATCAAGATTTTGAAGTCCCAAGTCATTGTGAGAATCTTAGATCCTAATTAACATCAAGATATGCTTGAGCCCTCATCATCCCGATGCAAAAGAAGGAAGAGAATGATATTTTATAATTGTATAAGTTGTTGCAATATTCCACAAGATAGCCATATTCAATTGTTGTTATTCATCTTATTATTCACACGTACATATGTCACACAAAGGAGTTAGGGAAAGGTTAAGCCAACAATCATAATCACCCTACAACCAAAAAACTATTGTGTTAGTAAGGGGGAACTACCTCTTTGCATGCACCTTATGACATAAGGATCATGTTATATTGAGGCTTATATTTGTCGTGGACCAGTTCTCACAACCAATGTGTGATAGGAGGAAATTTAATTTTATAGCTACATAAACTATTCCAAAAATCCACAAGATATATGTATCTAATTCTATGATTCATGTAGTTATTATTCTTATTGTCATTCACATAAGACACTTACATAGTTCACATCAAAATGAAGAATAAATTCAAGAAAACAAAAATAATTATCCTAAAATCAATTAGCCATAATTTAGTAGGCCACAACTACCTTTATAAACACCTCCAACTAAAATTTAAAAAAAAAAAAATCATTAAAAAATGTACTTGCCATGAAAAGCCAAATCCTCTTATTCTACCACTTTGCAAAAGTTTGAAGTTCAATCCCCAAGATGATAACATATTGATGATAATGACCACTTTAATCATATTAATCATTAGGACTCTTCCACGGTGTTAACATGAAAAAGATAAAAAGCCTTAAAGGGTTCATATGAAAAGATCATGAAAGAAAATATAAATAACTTCGAATTAAATCAAATGACATAGTTGGTTAGTTTGGCTAGAATTTCAAATCTCTCCATTGTTCATGGGAAAAAGGCAGGCTTCTTATCTTTTATTTTAATTTTCCCTTCCACTCCAACTAGGATACTCTCAAGGTGTCCATAGGGTCATGTGCGCTCCTTTCTCTATTGGTTATGTTTCGTGGTTTCTATGCAAAGAAGCAACAAGTTTTGTTTCGTGGTTTCTATGCAAAGAAGAAACAACAACACACATCTCATGTGGGTTTAGGGTCATGTGCGCTCATTTCTCTATTGTTTTTGTTTCATGGTTTCTATGAAAAGAAGAAACAACAACACAAATATTAGGTGGGTTTAGTGGAATATGCATGGAAAATATTGATCTAGTAGATTGTTGTTAAACACTGGGGGGATCTGCACCACATGTCCTTTGATAGATAATCTGCCAAGGTATTGAATTGACGATGGACATGAAAACTTTGAATCCAAGAGAATTGATGTTTTAGCTTCAAAGTTTCATGCTTCTAGGTAAGGAGAGAGAGACCCTGAAGATGAGATATTCCCTCAAGCCAATCAAGAATAATATTTGAATCCCCAACCACCATAATATGAGAGATGTGAAGATAAGAGGCAAAGGATAAACTTCCCTAAAGGCCAATAAGTTTATCTTTAATGTTACTTCCAGGACCAATAGCCAGAAATAGTCTGTAGTAATGAGACCCATTCAACCTTAATACTATACCAACACCACATTCACCTCTTGTAGCAACACCGTCAAAAAATCCAATCGACCTCTGATCAAAATATATAGGATTAAGAATCAAATTATATGAAGAATCTCTATAGTCACTTGGAAGCTCATTAATAGAAGACAAAATTCTGAGACATTGAGCATGTTCATTTCTAGAGAAATCTTTGAATAAACAAATTGAAAACAGGCTCCTATAACTAGGAAAGATTAAATTTAAAGGGGTAATGAGACCTTTCCTTTTGATTATCATTGTCATTGTGTGCCCCCTGGGAATTTCAAACTTGCTTGTGCACATACAATGAAAAACTATTCTTAGTCATATACTAATTGTAGAAACAATTTCAATATATTACATATAATTTTCCCAAAATATTCTTATTCATATACATGCCACATGCATACAACCCATAACTATTCTTAGTCACAGGCGCACACTGCATAAAAAGAAAAACCTAAACCAACTAAAAGTTTAAATGATAAAAAGAAGTTTCTCAAAAAATAGGAAAAAGCTCATTATTCACACTACGCTTATAAAAAAAAATCACAATATTATTTATAAAAACAAAACCATATTTTTGTATGGAATTCCTACTTTCTATACAATTTCACAAAGTAACAATTTAATTGACATCTACATCATCACAAACCAAATAGAAAAGATGATATCGACTTAGCACTAAAATTCATTGAACACGCTTAGCCCAAGACTAAACTTCTAATTGTTTTAATAATGGAACATATTTATTATTTTGTTTATAGAGAAAATATTAATTGTTTTAGTATCACAACATATTGCAGAGGCACTAAAAAGCAAAGTTCGCACTACCCTGCAAACATAGTGCTAAAACATAAGATACTCGAACAGTGGGGTATGTAACAATGGGTAAGAACAATCAACTGCCTTCCAAACGGGCTAGAAAATATTCCAAGAGGTATCCATTCAATATTTTCCACAATCCCCATTTTTTCTTCTCTAAAAATATTCACTCTACAACTTTCAGGGTCTGCATTCAAGGTTTCAATGCCTTTTAAAGAAGAAATATGAATAATCTTAAGAAAATAGAGTGCGATTATTTTTTCATTTGTTATTTTTTCAATCTGTTGTTTTATATGCCCAGGGGCAAAGATGATTATTTATCGGGGAACATAGTCAAAATCGACATGCACAACTTCATGACCTACGACCACATAAATTCCAGGCCAGGGTCACGACTCAACCTTGTAATTGGTTCGAACGGAACATGGAAAAGATCGCTAGTATGTGTGATTGCAATAGGCCTGACCAGAGAACCCCAGGTTGATATTCCTCCATTTTTTATATATCATGTGTTAGGGTTTTCTATTAAGAATTCAAGTGAACCATGAAGAATGAATATGGTGTCTGTATGAATACAAATGCTTGTTTTTTTTGTAGTTACTGGGTAGAGCATCAACTATTGATGACTATGTCAAACAAGGAGAAGAGTCAGGATGGACAAAGATCTCCTTGCACGGAAATGTTGTAGGAGAGACCATTATTATTACACAAAAAATTGACAGATAGAATAGGTCTGAATGAAAGATTAATGGTATGGGCTAGAAGCTTATGTTCGTTTGGTTTATGGTCATATTTCTTGGAGTTGATTTGTTCTTGTTAATGAATTATTCTATTTTGAAATTTTCATGTAGTTGTTAGTTTAAAAGGCCCCGTTGGAGATGGATTGAAGAAAATTCACATGATTTGGACTTGGAAAAAACTCGGTGAGTCTAAAATGGGGAGTCAACTTGGTGAAATTTGTTTTCCTTAAGTCAACTTATTTGAATAATCACGGAATGTAACTCAACAAAATTCAAGAACTTAAAGGAAAGTTTTGAATGCTTCCTTTCACCAATAGAACTTCCCAATCAACACCGAGGTGCAATGCCGATAACACTAGGGGCTAGAAACTTTCTTCATCATTTACGCTGATCAGGCCTGTGTGAAACCATCCCCTACTGCCCCCCTTGGACTAGCTAAATAAATCACATGTTTGGGGAATTGAATCCTGGGTGGGGTTATATCGGGCCTTTGTGCAACCATCCCCTACCACCCCCCTTGGACTAGATAAATATGTCACACGTTTGGGGAATTGAAACCTGGTGGGGGGTATATCACCACCCCTCCTTGACCAACCAATTATGTCCTCATTGAAAATTTGGGAACTTAAACTCCCTTATTAAAAAATCACGGAACATAAACTCAAAATATTTTTGGAACTTCCTTTCACTATTAGCATTTCCCAATCAACACTGAAGTGGAATGTCGACAACACTAGGGACTAGGAACTTTTCCCATTACATACACAAAGATAATAGGTGGCCATGTCTCACCCCTTTCGGAGAAGCTAAACACATCACACTTTTGGGGAATTCAACCCTGGTGGAGGGGGTATATCACCACCCCCACTTGACCAATCTGTCAAGCCCCTTGTGACAAATATTAGAACTTAAAATCAACAGTAACTTGATAAGTATAGTGATAATATTGAAAAACACAACAAATTCAGAAATAATTCACTAGTTTGACCAAAATGGGGTGAGTTTGACCTAAATTGCAACACAGACTTGCTAAGTAATTTTCATACTCAACGAGTCTTCTTATAGAGTAGAAGTTTTCATGAGTAAACTTTTGTATGCTACAAATTTGGCCAAATGCATTAAGTACTAGGTTTCAAGAAATAAATTGTTGTATCTAAATAATTTTCGGATAATTTTTAACGAGTAAATTTTAGAATGTCTCAAATTTCAATGACTAATTTTCAAAAATATAGGGTTCTCCCTATTTGATTTAGTGCCATCTAATCAACAGTAAGGTGAAAAACCATTGGCACCAGGGGTAGAAACTTTGTGCATCACTATGATTGGCCCACTTGCACTACCATGATGGTCTCCACTCTTTCAGAGGACTAAACATACCATAATCTTTGGGGGAATTGACCCTTGGAAGGAGGGATATCACCACCCTTTCTTGACCACCAGTCAAGATCCTCGTGGCAGTAACTTTACAATTTGATATAATTAGAATGGATACTGCCAAATAACTTTATATGTGAGTTTTCAATAAAATCAGTGCTATTTTTCCCACACAAGAAGGATACATACAAAGACACTCTAGTCAAGACCAACCAATGCTCCAAACAAAGAGGCCTATTATGGTGATCTCGCAAATATCTTTATTCCCCTAATCTTTACTTCTCCTAAGTTGCATGGAAACATACCATGATACATGATAGAATCTAGTGGAAACACTACAATCCTGCCCACCTTGAAATCCTGAAAATTGTCAAGTCTGTTGAACTTTGAATGGGATATGAAATTCTACTTTCTCCATATGAAGTTCGATGAGATTGGAACCACTCTCAAACATCCTGAAACAATTAATGGTAATGTTAGAGAAAGGATAATGTCAACTTTTACTTCAAGAATATTATATTATGGTAATGTTAGATAAAGGAGAATGTCAACTTGAGAATGTCATCTTTTAGTTTAAGAATTTAATATTACCATTAATTACCAAGCTGAAAAAATCCTCAAAGATTAATATCATTTATTTTTTTTGTCTTAAAGGGTCATTGGCATGGACAATGCAATATTTTCCTATGTTCAATGCCTCTCTTCGACACTTAGGTGGGCCCAAAACTTTAAAAAAAGTGGTCGAAACATCACTGAAAATGACTGAAACGCCTTGGAAACACTGTCCTCCATACCATACGATGGTGTTTCTAGACGTTTCAGTTACTGGGACATGGCCAAACTAGGTGTCTCCTGCAACTTATTCTATATCTCTTTGAAAGTCTTTTGACAAATATGTTTTGAGGGGATGTACC
>SNQJ01S0007549.1:90203-102517 GCA_010110895.2 Picea sitchensis
CCAATGAAACCTATGCATAAGATCAAGGAATTATATAATAAAAATGGAGACACTTTTATAGGGAAGAAATGTATCACTGCATTATATTAATGAAAGTGGAGAATAGAACCTATGCCTTGAAGTTGCAAGGTCCCTTCCAATGGCCCTTTGCTTCAACACACACACCTTTTATCCAAATCTTTTGATGAAGAGTATTCACAACCTGACTTGGAAAGCTAAAGCAAATCTATCACAAGTACAATATTCAGCAGAATTCTTCATGCAGAAGCCAACCTAACTTTTCCCATGAGAGAACCCTCTTTATATAGAGTGAAGAGGGATGGATGAAGATATTAGGATGATCCCACTAAATCAAAGAAGCGGGTGAGATCCAAACCGATCGGAGGCCACCTCATCCTTCCGGAGATTCCATTCTAGAACCTTCGAGAATTTCACCTTTTTCCTTTTCTTGAGCATCGTCGCACCCTAAACATAAGAAGCCTGAAACAATGTTGTAGTCCACTTGGTGCAGCATATATCGATTAGGGATCGTCGCACCCTTATCATTTGTCAAGGTGTGACGATATTCTTTGGTAGGTTTTTTAAGAAAGGAGAGATAATTCTATTTCCCAGGGAGAACTTCTTGATCGTCACACCTTTATCATTTGGAAAGGTGCGACGATCTTCTTTGGTATGGTTTTTAAGAAAGGAAAGATAATTCTATTTCCCAGGGAGAAAGTCTTATTTCTTCAGTAGCTTCAGGGAACATAGGAGTAAGCAATACACATATCATTGGTGATCACAGGGGTGACCAAAATAATGTGTAATAGAATGTCCCCCAAAGTATGAAATTGGAACATATGACAGCTGAAATACTTTGTAGAATGTGTGTGTCGAGAACAAGGAGCACATTAATCGAAAATCTACAAAAAATCAAGCATTTTCATAATAATATATCATTTATTGAGGTAGGCATTCCCATACTCAGACTACAAGTGACTCTAAACGTAAGTGTCAAGTGATTTATGGCCACCAATCATACACTGTGGATCCATGTCATCATGATTCAACATAGTCACAAGAAATGCACTGTGGATCTATGCTATAACGACTCAAATTTGGACATAGCCATGAGAAATACATGGTGGATCTATGTGTCAGTATAGACTTATAATTACTTCATCGCAACCTAGATCTATGTGATAGTATCCAGGTTCTTCATTTCTATAGTCCTGAAGTATGAATCTATCCATGTGATTACAGGTGTCGAAGTCGAACATGGTAGAAACCACTTGATTACCGGTCATTAATGGATACCGTTAAAAAGTGCGAGGGAAATCACCATTTATGTCAATGACCCCCAAGGTACTCTAGTACAATCCAATGAATGTGAATTAATGAGCTGAAGTCATACACTCGATGGAATCTTCCCATCAGGGGTCCATGATGTGAATCCACTGTTGAAAGAGAGGAAACCTGCCACTGAGACATGCAGGCTCCAAGGTACTAAATTATTTATAAGTCTAATTCTCGGATAATGAGATGAAGTTGATAGGAAAATACTTGTCACAGGAGGGCCTTAATGTATCCCCCATCAATGACACGAAATATGTAATAGATTTGAACTGGATCAGAGTATAGAGTGATTCATAACTGACTCAGGGAAGGCCGACATAGTAAGAGTTTGAGGACTATAGATGGTCGAATCGATAGAAGGCTTATTTAGGTTGAAATTCTCTTGAACATATAAATGAAATGACAATTGTCTTGGCAGCATTGACTCAAGGAGGACCTAACATATAGACTTGTGGATGAGAAAATGAGAGACAAATGTATTTTCCAACCCATATACAATAATGAAAAGGGGTGTCATGTTCAAGAGAGACTTACTGCCACTAACAAAGATATAGATATACATTTATTTCCCAATTTTCCCCCACCATTTCTGGTGAGTACCTCTTTATTTTTATGCAAACTTGAGGATGATAACCTTGGCCCCTGTGACAACCACAACTCAAAAAATAAAAAGAGAGAAAGAGCTAAGGAAACCTCCAATTTTGGATTTTTGATGAACTAATTCATCTTGTATTGTTGTTTGGAATATTTTCCACAGTTCATCATGCTCGAATGGCGAGAAAGATACCATGAAGAGGAATATTATGTTTCTTGGAATGATCCCACAACTGTCATGGAACTCCGGGAGTTTGGATTGCTTAAGTTTGTCAAAGTGCAGGGCATGAGAGCCCAATTGGTTCTATTGGAGAATTTAGTCCAAGTGTGGAATGTAAACGAACAAGTATTTCATGTCGGGGCTCACATACTCACTCTAGAGATTGATGACATCTATTTTTTGACTAGATTTTCTCTTCGTGGGTCTCAGGTGTCACTATCGAGAAGCAGAGGAGGAGGTGAACCTATGGGTTATTATGTAGCACATTACTGTACAACTGGTATAGAGAAACATAGTGGCAAGGTTGCCATAAATATGTTGAGGATTTATCATTGAGGACCATTCTCTATACTATCACTCGTGTGGCAGGGAGTGCAACTCCACATATGGCTTTCCAGATCCATTTCCAGTATGTTATCGAGTGCATGGAGCCCTAAGTCTCCAACTAGTGTGCGGGCCTCCTAAAAAATATGAAGAAAAAATTAACAAAGTGCAGGACTGGTCGATTGAAACAATTCAGATATGGATCGATTTTAGTATCCTTTTTCCTAGAGAGGGTCCCAGTTTTGTGACTATATCATGTGTATTGGGGTGTACCTATTCCAAAGGATCCTCACATGAAGAGGTGGGTAGACTTGATGTCACACCATGGTGTTGTACCAACCGTTACATATGGTCTTGTCTTCTTCCAGTGGTTGAGATATCAGCTCGTCATGATTGAGTATTATGCATATGCCAGGACGGATTTTCATGGTGATCCTGACTTGGCACTACCTGAGGGTTCACAATGGGGAGAGATGGGTAAAAATAATTTTTCATTATTTGTTTTTTTTGGTATTTTAATTATGAAATTTTTATGTTATGTACCTGAGAATAATCAAGAGCTCTCAATAATGCAGATATGGCACCTTTCAGGCCTCCAGGATCATCTCCAATCCAAAGGCGTGGAGATATAGGTGCAATGGCAGGTCAAGGAGTAGCAGTTGAGGATCTCGAGGAGATCAAACGAAAACTTGAGATGTTGACTATGGATATCCCTGATATCACTGTGGATTAGTTACCTCGATGCTACCAATGCCATATTGTTGGTGTTTCAGCATCCATTGGTCAACTGCTCCGTCATGTAGCACACGAAGTGGTTTGTTATCATGAGCAGCATCCATGATGCATACGTATATGAATCCATATGCTTCAACATTTTGATCTCAGGACACTTTTTGTAACTTTTGACGTTATAATACAAAACTTATACCGACTTACTTGTCTTTACATGTGTGTTTGGATTTATAAATGGTGCAAATGTCTGTCTAAAACATAATTGGCTAATGAATATGTTAATGTGTTTATATATCTAGGAATGTGTTGATATTCAATGTAATCAAAATTTATTTCCAAGAGGCAAATTCTCAAGTATACCCGTAATAGTGTAGGAGTTCGGATGGAATAAACGTTGCTTAATTGCAGCACCACTAGTTGTGAATCAAGACGTACAATTAGATGACAGATGCCAAATGAAATGGTGATAGTTAATAACTCAATAACCGCATTGTATTCCTCAATATTATTAGTTGCATGACCAAGGAAAATACCGTGTAGCCTGATCAATTCGTCAGTAGGTGCATAGATTTTCCATGCAGAAAACGCTAGATTTTGAGTATTGTGACTAGCACCATCAGCAAAGCCAATATAGGGTAGCGAGAATGATGACATATGGAAACCAAGAACAAGGGGCAAGGTAAGCATATTGAGGGCAGAAAAACAAACGACAAAAAKCACACTAGAGTATGATACATTAAAGTACAAAGCACTTATGMAAGAAAAAATTAAGCATAGTACTTCTTTAGGTAAAGCCCATTTTTGGGTTCACCCAAAGGAATTCCATCGTAATCAACCAGCTCATAAGCCCCTTTCTCCAACACTCATTTAACGATGTATGGGATCGAATGTACCTGCCCCCAACAAATCATGATCTTGGTCATACAGAAGAACCAAATCGCCTTCAGAAAAAACATGAGGTTTAACATGTTTGTCGTATTGAGCCTTGATGTGTTTATTTTTGGTTTATATTACTAACACAGCATCACAATGAGTCTCGTATAATTGCATTAAATACAAGATATGTTCTTCTTTGGTTGTGGTTTTGGGGAGAAGTTCGACAGCTAGTTTCAGAGATGGGATTTCACATTTAATTGGAAAAATGGTTTCAATACCATACACTAACTGGAAATGTGTGAACCCAGTAGAATACTTAACTAACGTCTGATAGGCCCATAATGATGAAAAAAACATTGTGTGCCAGCTTGACTTGTGAATCCCTATCATCCATCGAAGCATATTATTTAAAAATTTGTTGATTGCATCAACTTGGCCATTGGCTTGTGGATAATAAGGGGTTGAGTTTTCATGCCATAAACCCAATTTATCGGTAAGCTCATACATCATAAAATTGAAAAAATGGGTGCCATGGTCGGTGATGATGGCTTGAGGGACACCAAATCTAGTAATGATATGATTGAATATGAACAGTTCTATAGTTTTCTCGGTGTTATAAAATGTAGGCATTGCCTCAGACCATTTAGTGAAATAATCCACAGCTACAATGATGCATCCATGCCCCTTGGCTGAGTGAAGGTTACATGTCATGAAGTCAATGCCCAATTTAGATAATGGACCCATGAAAAGTACAGGATAAAGTGGATCAGGATGAGACCGAATCTTATTATTATAGGTTTGACAAGAATGGAATTTCTGAACTACAAGAATGTATTCTTTGAAAAGTGAATTCCAGAAGTAACCAACTCATTGGATCTTTTGGGTAGTGGCATACCCAGACATATGACGACCACATGCTCCAGAATGATAGTCATTTAGTGCTTTATCATATGAAGAATGGAATTTCTAAACTACAAGAATGTAGTCTTTGAAAAGTGAAGTCCAAAAGTAACCAGCTCATAGGATATTTTGGGAAGTGGCATACCCAGACATATGACTGCCACATGATCCATAATGATAGTCATATAGTGCTTTATCATCTTCATCATATGTCATACATCATCGAAGCACGGAGTCAATACCACGATGGTAAAGGGTATCACCAAGAATAATATATTGACAGGCTTGATACCTAATACGACAATGATCTACATGAGATATAACAGGCTGGAAAGTTTGGGTTTGGAGATAAATGATAATGTCTCCATACTATAGATCGTTTGAACTGGTCAGAAAGAGAGATTCATCAGGAAACGAATCTTTTTCCACATTTTATGTCTCAGTGGAGGGAAGGTCACATATCAACTCAATAAAGACCAAAGATTTCTTTGACTTGGCTCTCTCAAACTCCAAATCAAAATCCTGGAGAATCACTATCCATTTGGAGTATTTTCCCCCTATAAATTTTCATGTGAGAATATGTTGCATATGGTTGCAATCAGAAATAATCGTAGTTTTGCACAATAAGATATAGTGACGAAAACATTGGACATCTTGAACAATCGCCAAGGCCAATTTCTCCACATGCATGTATTTGATTTTGGTGGTCGTAAGACTCTGAATTAAATAGTAAATGACATGATCATCGTGTGAATCATCCTCTTGGACTAGAACCATGGCTATCGTATGATCCAAAGCAGCCAAATATAAGAAATAATATTGACTATAATCAGGGGGAATAAGAGTGGTGTGTGGGTTAATGCAAGTTTCAAAGCTTCAAAGGATTTGTTGGCAGTGTCGTCCCATACAAAGTCATGTCCCTTCTTAAGAATTTGAAGGGACATTTCACTCTGAATATTTGACACCAAGCTGGGTGTCAAAGATTCAGAGTGACATATGGTGCTCAAGTATCACGGTGCTCTGCATAGATACATCCATATCGAAATTGAATTTCTGGACATCTCATCCTTGGGTGCGGCCTACCGATATGTCGTCAAAATCGAGTAGAAGCTCAAACAAAATATGGGGAAATTTGGGCCTGGGAATCCCTCACAAAAAAATCCAGGAAAGGGCATCCCCAACCCATAGAACAAATGAAAGAGAAAATATGGGAAGTATCAAGACAACCATTCCAAGCCACAAGCAAAGAAGGACACCGAAAAGACAAAGAAATATACTGGGAAGTGGTGCGACTTCCATAAGAGCCCTTGGCATAACACTGTTGACTACCACTCAAAGTGGTCATTGGTGGCCAAAGTGAAAGCCTCTGAATCAGATGCAGATTCTGACTCTGAGACAAAACCAGAAAGGGGAGGACAGATCATTGGCGTGGAACCCAGTGCCACCGTTTCTACCACCAAGATCCAACCTGGTGAACTAGACGATCCAGAAGAAGGAGTGTGCCTCTTCCATTCACAGATGTGGGTAAAAGGCACCCTGCTACACTTCACCATTGATAGCGGTAGCTAGAAGAACCTCATCTCAGCAGAGGTCATCAAGCAACTGTCCCTGCCAACAACGCTGCACCCACAACCCTACAATATTGGATGGCTCCGCCAAGGAAGCGATCTCTACGTCAACCAACAGTGTTGATTGTCGTACAACATCAAGCCCTTCAAAGATGAGGTATTCAAAGATGAGTATGATATAGGCCTTGTAGTGTTATTATTACTTTGAACAAGAAATTGTATAGAATACCCGAGGCTGTCCCACCTAGTGATATTTCCTTGATATTTGTTAAGAAATGCAGTAAGGTCATTTCTCAGATGGGGAAGTTTGTATTCTTCGTGATTCATTCTCAGAATAAGTGAAATATCATAGCCACATACAGGGTCTCTACAGCCGACCTATCCACACAGCAGAAGCAAGTAGATAAGGTTGTGGAAGAATACTCAGATATCTTCTCCTCACCTACAGGGGTACCTCTCCACTGCCAAGTCAATCACCCCATCGATCTGACCCCCAACGCACCGCTTCCTGATGGACCAATCTATTGTCGCTCTTTGTTAGAGAATAAGGAGATCAAGCGACATATCCAAGAACTGCTATACAAGGGGCACATTCGTCCCAGCTCATCACCTTGCAGGAGCCCAATCGTGATGGTACAGAAGAAATATGGAACCTGGCGACTCTGTATTGACTATCGGGCTATAAATAAAATCATAGTCAGAAACCGGTACCTGATTCCCCAAATCAACAACCTCCTTGATAAACTCACAGGGGCCAAATACTTCATTAAGATTGATCTAAATTCTGGTTACCACCATGTCCCAATAGAACAAACAGATGTATGGAAGACTGCCTTCAAGTCAAAGGAAGGCCTTTTTGAATGGTTGGTCATGCCCTTTGGTTTGAAAAATGCTCTAGCCACTTTCATGAGGATGATGGACGATATCCTGAAACCATTCACCAATAATTTTGTAGTGGTGTATCTGGATGACATTCTAATTTACAACAAGACTTGGGCCGAACACTTGCAACATATTCAGTAGGTTTTTCACACCGTGTGGCAGCACAAGCTATATGCTAACTTGGAAAATGCTCCTTCGGCATGGACAGGGCATTACCTTGGATGCATCATTGATCAACATGGCGTACATGTGGATCAAGCCAAGATCCAAGTCATCTGTGACTGGCCAACCCCAACAACACTCACTGAGCTTCGAAGCTTCTTGGGCCTTGCCAATTTCTACTCCAGGTTCATGCTGGGATTCTCCGATATTGCATGGGCCCTCAGCCAAATAAACATGGGTGGTGGTAAGGTGAAATTTGCATGGGGCCGGTCCCAACAACAAGCGTTCGATGATTTGAAGCAGCGCTTCTGCTCAACCCTAGTATTTTCACTACTAGACCTACAACATCCCTTTGAAATTAAGACATATACTTCAGACTATGTTGTGGGCATCGTTCTCACTCAGCACGGCCACCCTGTGGCCTATCATAGTGAGACACTGTCAGATATTGTCCGTAATTACCCTACTTATGACAAAGAAATGTACTCCATTATACAAGCCTTCCGCCAAGGAGACATTACATTCATGGGAAGGAGACAATCATCCACACTGATCATAAGCCACTACAATTCATCCAGACACAGGGAAAATTGCAGAATTACCACCATAAAAAATGCTCCACATACTTGTAACAATTCCACCTCAACATCAAGTATAAAACAAGAAGCACCAATCGCGTCGTTGATTTCCTCAGTAGACCGCGAGTTGCAGCACTCACCACGATGCTAGACTCTTATGGCCATGAGACATCAAGATGGCCCCAATTCTATGAGACTGTGTCATCTGGGCTATATCTGTGTTCCATAAAGTGAGCAAGAAAAGATGATATGGGAAGCCCACTAAAATTGGGTGGGAGGACACTTCGGCGTCGAAAATACAGTGGCGATGCTACAAAAACATTTCTACTAGCTGAAACTTTGACAAGAGTTCAACAAGTATATCAGGTACTGCAGTGCCTTCACTATTGCCAAACTGACCACTAAGAAATAGGGCATGTACACCCCTCTTCCTACACCTAACAGGCCATGGGAATCCATCTCAATGGACTACATGTCAGGCCTCCCATCCACCAAGAGTGGAAATGACTGTGTTTTTGTGGTTGTTGATCACTTTTCTAAGATGGCGATTCTAGTTGCTTGCAAGAAGAGAATTACAACAGAGTCCACTGCTAAGCTCTTCTTTGAACGAGTCTAGGTACATTTTGGAATCCCACAGACCATTGTCTCAGATTTGGATAGTAGATTTCTCATGACATTCTTGTCAATCCTCTGGTCGCTGCTGGACACCAAGCTCACCAAATCCACAGCCTTCCACCCCTAGATAGATGGCCAAAACGAGGTTGTAAATCGAATGATTGTGCATATCCTTCACATGTATAATTTAAAGCACCCTCACACATGGTATGAGAGCCTTCCCTATGTCCAGCTTAGCTACAAACAAACCCTTCATAGCTCAACCAACCACATACCCTTTCAGGTGGGGTTGGGATTCCAACCATTGGGTCCCATAGATGTTGCACTTCCCCTTGTGGTCACCTCGACTAACTCATCTCCTGCCCCAACTGAAGCTAAAAAATCCACCTGGTTCCTTGAGTGGATCCAGCACATCTGCCAACAGGTTCAGGATATCTTACAAAAGTCCAATGACAAGTACAAACAATGTCATGATCATCATCGAGTGCCACATAAGTTTCAGGTGGGCGACAAGTTTTGGTTGCACTTGTAGAAAGAATGCCTTACAGGACCCCATAGGAAGATTCACCCACTCTGTTATGGGTCGTACACTATCACCAAGGCCATGGGGGATAATTATTTTGAGCTCAACATTCCTCCCTTCCTTGGCCTACACCCAGTGTTCAACGTGGATCTCCTTCACCCTTATTTCCCACCATTATTGGAAACCTCAGAAGTAGCAGAACACCTGACACCAATATAGCTCAACCCTGACTGCATACAATAGGCATGCAATGATCATATTGTGGACACACATATCAAGGTCACTCGACAACAAAGGATCCAACTTTATCGAGTCGTCAAAGCAGGGATGCTCCTGCACCAAGGCAAGTGGTTCACCCGGGGCCAAATTCAACAGAAATTTCCTCATCTGATGGGGGACCTCAACGCAATGGAGACCATTTCTTCCAAATGAGGGAGAATTGATCCAGATGGATATCAGTGGCCACCCACCTTTTTCAACTGGCTCAAAACAGTTTTCTGACAGTTTTGGCAATTTACTATTTTTAGCAGTTTTAACTTCCGAGGCCATTTTGAGGGCCTAAATGAAGGTTTTTATATATATATCTCCTCAATGATATACGAAAGAATTATTCATCCCCAAAAATCAATCTCCTCGACGATACCTTTCAAACGAGCTATCACACGCCTAAAACGAAGATCGTATGCAAAAGTTACGACCCCGGGAAGTTGATGTACTAACTTACCCAAACGGGGCCCACATGACTTTTGGCGCTTCATCTCCTAGGGTTAGGTTTTTCGATGTCTAGGTTTTTTGGCATTCTTTTTTATTGTAAAAAGGCCTTGAGAGACTCATTGTAATCTTCTTCTTGAGAATGCGTGCAACCATCACATCTCTTCTCAGAGATTAGCTGCCACCATTCCAACAAGCTTGTTTCCACTGCATTTTACAGTTTCAGCTTATTTCGTTATTGAATAGAAAACTAGTTTTACTGTATCTCTGTTATTTTGTGTTAAGCACTTGTTAATAATCTGTATTCATTTTGTTCTTCTCATAAAATCTGGATCATCAATTCCCATGTAGATCACCTGATCAAGGAGGCCACTGATATCTAAGAAGTTGAAGATGGAAATGGGACATTTTAACCGACTTTTATTAATAATATATGACAAAGAGAAAACAAAGCAACATGTTCAATGCATGAAAGCACACCATATGCAAATTCATAGAGGAGAAAAATGAAATGTTTGAAAAGGTTTATTGGGGCAAATTTTGAGATCTGAAACTTAACTTATAATACTAAAAGCAATTATAATGTGCTCCTATTTCATTTTTAAGACTAAAAATGGCAGAAAAACACATACAAATATGAACATCGATACAAGCAAGCAAAATTTGCCTTTTTTATATGCATTTCTGGTAACAAGGCAACTTTCAATGATTTCAAGATCTGGTTTTCCATTCCAAGGATATCAACACGGGTTGGATCTTTGCATCCACCTTCATATTAAAGGTGTCAATATATTCTCTACCATTTGGACTTTTATACCTCCATCAGGGAGAGGATGTAGTGTCTATGACTTTCAAGGTGCAAAATATCTTAAGGGTAAATTTTTAAGCTAACTTACGAATTGAGTACATTGACAATGATATGTCATAAAAACATCAGTTCCTATACTACTAGGTTGTATGATCTATTCTGAGCAATACAAGGGAGTTCTTAAGAATGATGGCATGGTATCATGTTGATACTTTACATATTCTAGTATTTGTCTATGCAAACTTTGAATCTTTTTAGCATAGTATGTCTCTCTGCTATTGACTTAGATTTCTTACATATTCTGGTTTGCCTCAAAATCTAAACCTAGTATACTGTATTTTCAATTTTCTACTAAAATTTAGCCAATATTTAGCAATAAAATTATTTTTTTACATGATATTAATATTTCTTGTTACTTCATTTGTATCCTCAATTTAAGTTATCAATGCAATATCTAACCAATAAAATCTTGTTGATTCTTTTGTAGGAAAATAAGTTGTTACTGTGGAAGACATGAAAGAAGCAGTCCATCGAGCAAAATATGGGATTGGTGATAAAGTTCTTTTACCTATAGTTATAGGGAAAGAGCTTGGACGATTGTTTCTATGGATTCCATCTATAGCATCAAGGACCATACAGTCCAAAAATGATGAACAACCTCTGGGCTACCAAACATTACTTGAGAATTGGGAGGAATTCTTGGATTGATACCATATTGAAAGACATGTCGCATAACATGAAGTCCAAACGTTCTGTCAAGGATGTTGAGTCAAATTAGAAAAACAGAGAAATATAGTCAGCAAGTTCAATAAGTGACTGTGCTATAGTGATCCATAAATTCAGTTCAACGTTGAATAATCATCAGATGGTAATTATCTTGATTTCTTCATGCAGTGGCATTCCGTACAAGTTATGAAATCAACTACAAATATCTTATGCTATTGTTGCTTGAATTATTAGGAGCTTGGGAAAAATTATTCACCCAATCAAGAAAATTCTCCACATTAGAGTGGGATTGATCATTCTTTATTTTTGGGGATGAGGCTATACATTGGAGAGTGGTTGTATTTGAATATGAAATTATAAAATTGTATGTGTATGGAAACTTGACTCTTACTACAGCAGAACATATAGTCCACATTCTTTTAAATAAATATGAATTTAAGTACAATAAATTATATAAAAGTAGAGGCAAAGAACTTAATATATTGACTAAGGTGGTATCCCAGGGCATCACATGTAACTGAAACTTTATTTTTCACCAGGGAATAGGTTACCTTGCATTTTAACAATGTTTCATCAACCTCCTTCTATGTCGAGGATGGTGGCTCAGAGCATTTTTTTTTATCTTGTACATTGCATTCTTGCATCATGCACTACACTTCTACAAATGGAATTTTCTGGATTAGGCAATGGTTTATTCTTATAGCCTCCCTTAAAATGTGTTTACCATGTAAATAGGAAACAATAATTCATCATCTACTAA
>SNQJ01S0007549.1:116707-154522 GCA_010110895.2 Picea sitchensis
ATTCCTAGACCCAAATTGCCACGTCTTTTGTTTGAGCTTCTGTACAATTTTGATGGCATATCGGTAGGCTGCGCCCAATGATGAGATGTCTAGAAATTCCATTTCGGACTGGATGTATCTATGAAGAGCACCATGATACTTGAGCACCATATGTCACTCAGAATATTTGATTCCCATCTTGGTGCGCAAGGTATGGAAGATACTTGTGAAATCAGGCACTGCTTGGTCTCTTTCTAGCCTCAGTGTGGTCCATTTTGTATACAGGTCATCATAAAGTATGACATGGTAGTATTGTTCCTTAATAGCATCCCTGAAGGATTCCCAGGTGGTCGTGACTAAAAATAATGAGGTTTCCTCTGTTTCCTTTTGCTCACAGAAAGTTTCCCACCAAGCTTTGACATGGGGAATGACTTTGAGGAGCGCAAAAGTAATCTTTTCTCTATTCGAAAAGTTATGGACAAAAAAAAAACCTTCTAGTAGATGCAACCAATTGTCTACAACATCTGTGTCTATATGACCTTCAAATATAGCAATATCGAATTTTATTTGTACCTTGAAGAGGGTAGCGCCTCCGTTCGAAGAAGATGTGTCGCCTGTTGGTAGCCGCTGAAGGATTTGCGCGAAACTATCCATCATCTTGTTCCTCTGTTGTGTAAGGGATTCCTCAATCAACAATTTGAAAGGATCTCCTGCCCCGTCATCTTTCTTTTCTCCTACCATGAGAGGTCGCTTGGGTGTGCAAGATCTTTTGTCCTCAAGAGAAACAAGCTCGAGACCCAACTCTTTATACTCCGACCTCGTTGGTGACATGCATTAAGATGACAAGGAGCAGACTGCTTTGATACCACTGATCCGGATTTTATGAGAAGAAAAAAATGAATACATATTATTAATAGGTTCTTAACACAAAATAACAAAGATACAGTAAAACTGATTTTCTATTCAATAATGAAATAAGTTGAAACTGCAAAATGCAGTGGAAACAAGCTTGCTAGAATGGTGGCGGCTTATTTATGAGAAGAGATGTGATGGGTGCGCACATTCACAAGAAGAAGATTACAATGAGGCTCTCAAGGCCTTTTTGTAATAAAAAAGAATTCAAAAAACCCTAAACATCCAAAAAACTAACCCTAGGAGATGAAGCGCCAAAAGTCATGTGGGCCCCATTTGTGTAAGTTAGTACATCAACTTCCTAGGGTCGTAACTTTTGCATACGATCTCCATTTTAGGCATGTGATAGCCCATTGGAAAGGTATCATCAAGGCGATTTATTTTGGGGGCTCAATCATGCTTTTGTCTATCGTTGAGAAGATCGATCCAAAAAAATCTTCATTTAGGCCCTTAAAATGGCCCTGAAAGTTAAAATTGCTAAAAATAGTAAATTGCCAACATTGTCAGAAATTTTTTTTTAGCCAGTTGGAAATGGTGGGTGGCCACCGATATCCATATGGATCAATCCTCCCTCCTTAGGAAGAAATGGTATCCATTTCTTTGAGGTTCTCCATCAGATGAGGAAATTTCTATTGAATTTGGCCTCGGGTGAGCCACTTGCCTTGGTGCAGGAGCTGTCTTGCTTTGACAACTTGATAAAGATGGATCCTTTGTTGTTGAGTGCCCTTGATCTATGTGTCCACAATATGATCATTGGATGCCTATTGTATGCAGTCATGGTTGAGCTCTGTTGGTGTCAGTTGTTTTGCTACTTTTGAGGTGTCCAATAATAGTGGGAAATAAGGGCGAAGGAGATCCATGTTGAACAATGGGTGCAGGCCAAGAAAGGGAGGAATGTTGAGCTCAAAAGAATTATCCCCCATGGCCTTGGTGATAGTGCATGTCCCATAACGGAGTGGGTGAAGATTCTGATGGGGTCCTGTAAGGCGTTCTTTCTGCAAGTGCAACCACACTTTCTCGCCTACTTGAAACTTATGTGGCACCTGATGTTGATCGTGGCGTTGTTTGTACTTGTGATTGGACTTCTATAAGATATCTGAACCTGTTGAAATATGTGTTGGATCCACTCAATGAACCTGAGTGTCTTTGTCATCTTTAGTTGGAGCATGATATGAGTCGGCCGAGGTGACCGCAAGGGGAAGTGCAACATCTATGGGACCCAATGGTTGGAATCCCAACTCCACCTGAAAGGGGTTGTGGTTAGTTGAGCTATGCAGGGCTCGGTTGTAGCTATGTTGGACATAGGGAAGGATCTCATCCCATGTGCAAGGGTGCTTTGAATTATACATGCCAAGGATATGCACAATCATTTGATTTACAACCTCGGTTTGGCCATCTGTCTGGGGGTGGAAGGTCGTCGATTTGGTGAGCTTGGTGTCCAGCAGCGACCAGAGGCTCGACCAGAATGGGATGAGAAATAGAATATCCCGATCTGATATAATGGTTTTTGGGATTCCAAAATGTACCCAGACTCGTTCAAAGAGGAGCTTGGCAGTGGCCTCTGCTGTGATGCTCTTCTTCCAGGTAACTAGAATCGCCATCTTAGAAAAGAGATCAACAATAAATAAAAAATAGTCATTTCTCTGCTTGGTGGATGGGAGGCCCGACATGTAGTCCATTGAGATGGATTCCCATGGCCCGTCAGGAGTAGGAAGAGGGGTGTACAGGCCCTGTTTCTTAGTGGTCGGTTTGGCAATAGCATAGGAAGTGCAGGACCTGATATACTTGTTGACCTCCTGTCGAAGTTTCGGCCAGTAGAAATGTTTATGTAGCATCACCACTATCTTTTCAATGCCGAAGTGTCCTGCCACCCGACTGTAGTTGGTTTCCCAGATCAGCTTCACTCACTCACTTGACGAAACACAGATATAGCCCAGACGACACAACAACCCATCTTGAAGATGGAAATTATCGACAACTGCGTTTGCACCCAACCTTTGGTAGGCAGTGGCGAAGTTAGGGCCTATATCATAGAGTTGGGGCCATCTCGATGTCTCATGGACAAAAGGGTCTAGCACCATGGTGAGTGTCGCGACTGGTGATCTACTGAGGAAATCAACGACGTAATTGGTGCTTCATGTTTTATACTTGATGTTGAGGTGGAAGTGTTGCAAGTATGTGGACCATTGTTTATGTCGGTCATTCTGCAATTTTCCCTATGTCTCCATGAACTATAGTGGCTTATGATCAACGTGGATGACTGTCTCCTTCCCAAGAATGTAATGTCTCCACTGGCGGCAGGCTTGTACAATGGAATACATTTCTTTGTCGTAAGTAGGGCATTTACGAATAGTATTTGATAGTTCTTCACTATGATATTCCACGGGGTGGCCGTTATGAGTGAGAACGACACCCACAACATAGTCTGAAGCATCTGTCTCAATTTCAAAGGGATGTTGAAGGTCTGGTAGTGAAAGTACTGGGGCTGAGCACAAGCGTTGCTTCAAATAATTGAACGCTTGTTGGGACCGACCCCACACAATTTTTTCCTTACCACCACCCCTATTTATTTGGCTGAGGGCCCATGCAATATGGGAGAATCCCAACACGAACCTGTGGTAGAAGTTGGCAAGGCCCAATAAGCTCTGAAGCTCAGTGAGTGTTGTTGGGGATGACCAGTCATGGATGACTTGGATCTTGGCTGGATCCACATGTACCCCATGCTGATCAATGATGTATCCTAGGTAATGGACCTTGTCCATGCCGAATGAGCATTTTTCCAAGTGTGCGTATAGCTGGTGTTGCCACAGGGTGTGCAGAACCTGCTGAATATGCTGCAAGTGTTCAACCCAAGTCTTGCTGTAATTTAGAATGTCATCCAGATACACCACTACAAAATTATTGGTGAATGTTCGCATGATATCGTCCATCATCCTCATGAAAGTGGTTGGAGCATTTGTCAAACCAAAGGGCATGACCAACCATTCAAAAAGGCCTTCCTTTGACTTGAAGGCAGTCTTCCATACATCTGTCTATTCTATTGGGACCTGGTGGTAGCCAGACTTCAAATCAATCTTACTGAAGTATTTCTCCCCCATGAGCTGATCAAGGAGGTTGTCGATTTGAGGAATCGAGTATTGGTTTCTGACTATGATATTATTCAGATCCCGATAGTCAATACAGAGTTGCCAGGTTCCATATTTCTTTTGTACAATCATGATTGGGCTCCCGCAAGGTGATGATATGGGATGGATGTGCCCCTTGTGGAGCATTTCTTGGATCTGTCACTTGATCTCCTCATTCTCTAACAAAGAGCGACGATAGACTGGCCCATTGGGAAGCAGTGTGCTGAGGGTCAGATTGATGGGGTTCATGACCTGATAGTGCAAAAGTACCCTTGTAGGTGAGGAGAAGATATCCGAGTATTCTTCTACGACCTTATCTACTTTCTTCTTCTGTGTGGAGAGGTCGGCCGTAGAGACGCTTGATGTGGCTGTGATATTTTTCTTATTCTGAGAGCGAATCACGAAGAAGACAAACTTCACCGTCTAAGAGATGACCTTCCTGCATTTCATGACATTTCCATAAATAATGTTGGCCCAAAATAACATCACAAACTTCGAGAGGAGAAACATCACATAATACCTTGTCTTTGAAGGGCTTGATGTCGTACGATAGTTAAAAATTTTGGTTGACGTGGAGATCGCTTCCTTGGCGGAGCCATCCAATGGTGTAGGGTTGTGGGTGCAGAGTTGTTGGCAGGGCGAGCCACTTGATGACCTTCGCTAAGATGAGGTTCTTCTGGATACCGCTATCAATGATGAAGTGTAGTGGGGTGCCTTTTACCCACATCTATGAATGGAAGAGGCTCTTTCCTTCTTCTGGCTCATCTGGTTCACTAGGTTGGAGCTTGGTGGTAGAAACGGTGGCACTGGGTTCCACATCAATTATCCGTCTTTTCCTTTCTAGTTCTAGCTCAGAGTCAGAATCCGCATCTAATTCATAGGCTTTCACTTCGGCCACCAATGACTTCTTTGAGTGGCAGTCAACAGTGTTATGCCAAGGGCTCTTATGGAAGATGCAACACTTCCCGTTATCTTTCTTTGTCTTTCTGATGTCCTTATTTACTTGCGGCCTGGATTGGTTGTTCTGATACTGCCCATCTTTGCTCTGTCCTTTGTTCTGTGGTTTGGGGCCACCCTTTCCTGACTTTTTTTGTGAGGGATTCCCAGGCCCAAATTTCTACATCTTTTGTTTGAGCTTCTACTCAATTTTGACGGCATATCGGTAGGCCGCGCCCAAGGATGAGATGTCCAGAAATTCCATTTCAGTCTGGATGTATCTATGCATAGCACCGTGATACTTGAGCACCAGATGTCACTCTGAATATTTGATACCCAACTTGGTGTGCAAGGTATGGAAGATATTTGTGAAATCGGGCACTGCTTGGTCTCTTTCTTGCCTCAGTGTGGTCCATTTTGTATACAAGTCGTCATAACTTCCGAAAGGGTAATATTATTCCTTAATAGCATCCCTGAAGGATTCCCAGGTGGCCGTGACTTAAAATAATGAGGTTTCCTCTGTTTTCTTTAGCTCACAAAAAGTTTCCCACAAATCATTGACATGGGGAACGACTTTGAGGAGCGCAAAAGTAATCTTTTCTCTATTCGAAAAGTTATGGGCAAAAAAATACCCTTCTAGTAGATTCAACCACTTGTCTACAACATCCATGTCTATCTGACCTTCAAATATAGGAATATCAAAGTTTATTTGTACCTTGAAGGGGGCGACGCTTCCATTCGAAGAAGATGTGTCGCATGTTGGTAGTCGTCGAAGGATCATCTCGTTCCTCTATTGCATGAGGGCTTCCTCAATCAACTGTTTCAAAGGATTTCATGTCCTGTCATCTTTCTTTTCTCTTGCCATGAGAGGTCTCTTGGGCGTGCGAGAGCTTCTGTCCTCAAGAGAAACAAGCTCGAGACCCAACTCTTTGTACTCCAACCTTGTTGGGGACATGCATTAAGACGACAAGGAGCAGACCGCTCTGATACCGTTGATCCGGATTTTATGAGTAGGATGAAATGAACACAGATTATTAACAGGTGCTTAACACAAAATAACAGAGATGCAGTAAAACTAGTTTTCTATTCAATAACGAAATAAGATGAAACTGTAAAATGCAGCGAAAACAAGCTTGCTCGAATGGTGGTGGCTTATCTCTAAGAAGAGATGTGACGGTTGCACGCATTCACAAGAATAAGATTACAATGAGTCTCTCAAGGAATTTTTACAATAAAAAAGAATGCCAAAAATTCTAGACATCCAAAAACCTAACCCTAGGAGATGAAGCGCCAAAAGTCATGTGGGCCCTGTTTGGGTAAGTTAGTACATCAACTTCTCGGGGTCGTAACTTTTGCATACGATCTCCGTTTTAGGCGTGTGATAGACCGTTGGAAAGGTATCATCGAGGATATTGATTTTGGTGGCTCGATAATGTATTTAGATATCATTTAGGATCTCTATCCTGAAAAACCTTCATTTAGGCCCTCAAAATTATCTCAGAAGTTAAAACTGCTAAAAAGAGTAAATTGCCAAAATTGTTAGAAAACTGTTTTGAGCCAGTTGGAAAAGGTGGGTGGCCACCGATATCCATCTGGATCAATTGATTTCATTTACAAATATCAAAAGAAGCCAATAGAACCAAGACTTACTTTCTCTTGGAAACCCATTTTCTTGTCATATTTTGAGAACCTAGCTCAAGAGTCTCCCTAAACAGAAACTAGTTAAACAATTGGATATGGCTATTTGAGTGCCAAGATTTTTCTTTTCAGCAATGGGACTAAGTGCTCAAGCAGAACTGCACACTTATTGGGCACCTCCACATTCTCTATATTGCTCGGGAAGTCCGCACCAGCAGTGTACATACCAATGTATAGTACTCATTACCTTGAATTGATCCAAAACATCTTCTCTTGTGAGAGGAAAAAGAGTCAAAACCCATTAGTTTACCTTTGCATGCTCTAAGAAGAGGGTGCACTGAGTTCAAATATAAATCCACACTTATTTAGTTCCCAAATTCTCTCTAATGCTTCGGAGTCCACATCATCCATTTACATAGAAATGTATAGTCCTAGTTACTCGGGGCATGGTCCAAATCATTTTCTCTTGTGAGATGAGGCATAAAATCCCCACTAGTTCATTTATGTGCACCTTGAGGGAAATGCAGGCTCTACTCATACTTTGTAGTATTATGCTATATTTTTGGAGGAAGTCCCTATATTTTTCCAAAGTTTATGGTATATTTTGTTTGATAGGTCCACGATGATTACTTCTATGCTTACCTTCCTAGGATTATCATTTGAAACCCTATAAGATATTACCCTCACACATCGTTTTGCATGAGTAACCGCTTCACCTATTCCTCGTACAAACATTTTTCCACTACAAGGTGGAATTAGTTTACACTCCTTTGTTGAGTAAACTACCTTCGACCTTTTAGAATGCCCAATTAAGCAGATAATCATCTAATGTCCTAATGTTGTGTTGAATGATTTCATATTTTTCTATCATGGGCCTCTCTAGTTTATTGATCAAATCTATTTCTCACACTTCCTCCACCTCATGTGGAAGAATGTCCTAATGTTGTGTTGAATGATTTCATATTTTTCTATCATGGGCCTTTCTAGTTTATTGATCAAATCTATTTCTCACACTTCCTCCACCTCATGTGGAAGAAGCAAGGTGAATTCTTCCATCACAGAAGAATTTATTTTCTATCACTTCACAACATCCTAACATGTGAATATGATAAATTTAAAGGTTCAATATATGTTCTACGGTTATGCTCACTTCTCTTCAGTCTTGAGAATTTAGATTCACACTCTTTTTTAATCAAAATAACTTTATAGTTGGTCATCAAATATATAGGCCTTTTAATATACATCATTAGTGTACCATACAAGTTCACTTATGGGCATTCTTCCTAAGGATTTGTTTCTTAGAGACTGGAATATTTAAGAACCTTTTTCGATTCTCTTAAACCAAGATGATGTGTTCAGATTCAACAAAGATTCTAGATTGTTGGCCTTCTTATTTTTATCATTCACCTTTTGTTATGGAACTTCTAACTAACCTTTTCTTCCACAATTTCTAATTTGTTAGTAATTTTTAATGGGTGTATATTTCCATGAATCTCAAATTTTTCTCCTTGGATTGTCATTGGTTGTACCTCACACTCTCTTGTAAATTCAATAAACAAATAAAGAATTTTATGTTAAACTGTGAATACATATAGATTTCACCTTCTGCAAAAAAATTGGTCATAATTATCATTGTAATGTAATATCCATGGTGAAAGTTGTCTGCGTTAGTGTATAGAGGAGATCATTTTCCATATGAAGGTATTATTTGATAACAATGTTCTAAAAAATCTATCTTTATTTGGTATGGTACACAAGCAAAAGTCTTTCATTGACTCATATTATTTTTCTTGAAATTCTAGTAATGTATAGCCTTTAATTGAACTTGAGGCCAATAAAGAGGTCAACCTTGGATTTTGATAAGAGGTTCAACATTAATATTAATACTTTGTAAAAGTAGAAATTGAAAAATAATAATAATAATGAAAACAATGGATGGGAGCCAATTCTAATTGATCCAGAATCCACAACAGATGGATGGGGACCAACCTTGAGGAAAAAGACCCTCCTCTTGATGTGGGCACCAATGTTTTAAAAGTTAGAATTGGCTAAGGTTCAAATCCGACTTGGATCAGAACTGGTTGACGACTTAGTTTATTACCCAATTTACTAAAAAAATGCATAAATATGAATTTTTTTAATAAAACAAAATATATATTCATATACATCAATGTACATCCAAACCATTAGAAATAAAATATGCAAAGTCTTCTCATGTATATACTATATATCATGTGAGATCATGTATATACTATATATCATGTGAGAGTGAATAAAAAAAAATGGCACAGACTCCAATACATATCCAGGACATAAAAACTGCATGATACAAGCTGAAGATCTGAATATCTGTCTTATGGATCATATATGGTAATATTTTTCATAAAACAAAGTATCATATGGAATTTAAAAAAAGGGTTCATATAATTTGACGAAACCCTGAAAACTGACTGACCTTTTTTCAAACCTATTTTAATGCAGTTGTAACCGGAATTGATTTTTCCTTTGAAGTGTTTTATGTATGTCAAGTTATATAAGTTCTAATTCCATTGCATGTTTCCATTACGGAAATTTCATTGGCTTGGAGACTGGTTAGAGCACTATCACATACTTCTAGAGTTCATGTAGTTGTATGGACACAATCTGGAGATGGGTTACATACAACAGGTTCTGAAGTGATCATGTGGACTCAATGTGAGAATGTTTGGAATCCAATTTGGAAGTCAAAACCAGAGCAACCGCATTCTCTTGTTTCTACAACATGGTCTGCTGAGGGATTTGCAGCAACAGCACCTGATGGTTCAACTTGCACAAGAGGCCTGGTGTCTATGATATCGTCTTCATTTATAGGCTCTTCAAAAGGGAAGGTGACAGTTTATCATTGGGATGATATGACTAGTCTACAAGAAATTGAGCTTTCTCATCCTCAACCTATTTCAATGATACAATGGAGGCCATCAAATTTTTCTTGCTTCTAAAGACAAGTACTGCTAACTTGCTCCTTGGATGGAGCAGTCAGATTATGGATTGAGACAGTGCAAGTGTAAAACTTGATAAAGAACTTGGGAGAGAAATAGCCAATAAGCACAAAAGACCAACATTTTCTGTAGGTGCAACAATAGAAGTCAATCAATGTTTGAATGGAATGCTTGGAACAAACATCTCTGTTATATGGGCATGTGAGACAGGAACTTAGACAAAACGAGACAGGGCCAGAACTAAAACAAACTCTTTCAATGGTGTCTCAAAAGGAAATAACATTGGTAACTGTGAATGTCTGCTTGGTGTTGGTCCTAACTCCTCTCTTGCTTGGTGGTCCTTCCATTTCCTTGATGATGTATCTCCTCTTTTGTGTCCGTGTGTGTATTTATGGAAGCAACGAACTGATCTTCCACTCCACAAGTTGAAATTTCCATCAGTTGGAAGTCATTCAGATTCTCAAGCCTATTATGTGCTTGTCAAAGCTTTCGTTAAGAGGATTGGAAGCAAGTTGTCAGCTCCACCTTCATCAACTGACTTGTTTGAGCTGCTACCAGAAAATATCTTCAGTTGGTCACGTGTATACCCCCCAGTGTTTACTGGTGGTGGCACCTCTTTTGAAGAAACTATAGGATCTGAAGAAAATTGCAAGAAGAGTCCATGGAGTATCCCATTTCAAATACTAAACCAAGAAGGTCACTCTGGCGGGATTATATAGGTGGCAATACATCCTATTATTGAAGTTGAACTTGCTAGCATCAAACCTCAGCAGGTGTAGATATCCTCTCAGAGAAGCACAGAGATCCGAAAGCATAGAAACCCATGCACCAAATTCTAATGGCAATCGATCTGTTTTAAGGTTCAACACCCAATTAGCATGGGGTAAGAATGAAATTGGTAATTTTAACATTTCGTCGTTCGACCGCATAAAAAATGGTGTTATTGTGTAGGGATTTCTTAACGACATGAAGATCTTGTGGTCAAGGAAGACGACTCTAACAATCCTCCATGATGTTAGTTGCATCATCAAGCCCTCTCGGTAAAATTTTCATATGTCCTTTTTTCCTAGATAGAAGATGTACAACATAGGTCAGCCATTTCAGAGACTTTCTCCATTCTCATGAAATGTCATTGAACTGCTCAGAATGACACTTCTTCTTGGTCCACCTGGTACTGGAAAAACTACATTGCTAACAACTCTGGCTGGAATCCTGATCGTGATCTCAAAGTAAGTTTAGGATATATTCTAATAAGATAATACTGTAGAAATGTAATCCAAATTTTAAATATGTGGCTTATCAAATTCGGCATTATTCTTTACTGTCATATGTGCCCAATTGATTTGTTGTCTGTATTTTAGTACTTCAAAAATAAAACAAGTTTTCATGGAAGTAATTTTATTTCTTACAGAAAAATTGTTTCTTTTTCCTTTTTACAAGTGACTGGAACTGTAATATACAATGGGCACTCATTAAATGAATTTGTGCCTCAAAGAACATTTTCTTATATTATCCATCATGATTTTCACCTTCGTGAAATGACAGTAAGGGAAAAATTGGATTTCTCTTGGCGTTGCCAAATTGTCAGGGCAAGATACGGTGAGTGTTTGTTTAGTTTTTTCTCGAAGTTACACCTTTTTTCCATTTAATATTGAACCTGTGTTTATGCACTTCCTTCAAGAGATGATGCAAGAACTTTCAAGACGTGAAAAGTAGGAAGGCATCAAACTATATTTGGATGTTGATGTCTTCATGAATGTAGGCATATCTGCTAAAAAGAAATGGTTATACTCAGAGTTCCTCAATTAAATATTGAACACCTTTGTGTTCCTCAATGGGGTTTTGGTTTGATGGTAGACCTGGGTGTTTATTACGATGATTCAAATCCTAAAAGACATGTTTTTTCCCAGGTGGTTCGTCTTTCCCATTCAATCTAGCTATCTTGCCTGCTGAGGCAGGCCCCCAAAAGTCTTCGGATTTTGAATTTCTCACATATTGCAGAACTTGATTTTTCTTATTGCTACAAGAAACTCCAATTGAGGGACAACAAGATAACTTTTTCACAGACTATGTGTTAAAGGTTATTCTTCAAAATCTCAGGCTTATGGAATACAAATGCTTCAGGTTTTTTAGGCGTACAGATTATTCACATAGGTTACGGTGTCTTTGGTTTCTTCCAGATTCTGGGCTTGGACATTTGTGCAGACACAATGGTTGGATATCATATGCACCATGGAATCTCTGGGTGCCAGAAGAAGAGATTTACCACAGGTGGGCTAAGCAAGAATAGTTCCTTGGCACCACAGAAAATTTGCATTTGCATAATGTAGTAGTGCCAAGGCAATTTGTTGATTGATTGTTTTAATTTTAGGGGCAATCGCAATGACCATGTTTTTATGAACGAAAATGAATCACTCGACTGTTAATGACGGAAACCTGTACATGAGAGCTCTCTTCTTTGGACTATTCCATGTAATGTTCAATGGTTTCCCAGAATTATCAATGACAGTTAGCCGTCTTCAAGTTTTCTACAAGAAAAGAGACCTTCTGTTCTATCCATGTTGGGATTTTTATTTACCCACATGGATAATGAGGATTCCACTCTCTTTGCTAGAAGCAGGGATTTGGGTTTGTGTTACATAATCTGTTATGGGTTTTTAACTAGAGGTCGAGAGGTAGTTCTTATATCTTCTGTACCTAAATGAATTTCCATATCATTCATTAAATATGGATAGGAGCACGAGAAGTCTTACTGATCCATTAATCAATCAGTAAACAAATTCATTTATCTTTTGACTATTCTGTAGATATGGTTGGAAGAATGAGAACTCTGACTAATATATTTATGAATTAGTCACACACACAGACACCCATGTTTTGTAGATGTATAGGACTATGAAAGAATTCACTATGTTGTTGTATATAAAAGTAATATGATAGGCCATCTTCAACTTGTATAATATGCAATAGATGCCCAGCAAAGAACTGCCAAAAAGTCAATTTCCAGAAGTGCTAGCCAAGTATTTTTCTATATAGCTACATTTTGTACCATGCTCAGTATTTTCATTATTTAAAGTCGCTTTCAGTTTTGGCAATGTCCTTTACATGAATATAAATAAGAAAAATTTAGTTTACAGTCTATTATCTCTTCGTCGATATCCTAGTTCAAGACAGTTAAGCAACTGCATGCAGGTGATATTGGATACAACCAGATGAACTGATCTAATTATGGACATTGAATCTTCCTAGGTAGCATGATATAAAAGCAACACTACAAATCCCATTTACATGAAATGGTACCTATGAATAAATGATTGGAATCTGGATGAACGGAAACAAAATGTAACATCCTCCTTCACCAAAATGTAACAATGAAAAATAAAAAGAAAGCATGCACGTCAAAATTGTGTTTTGATTGTCATAACACTAAAATATTCAATGAGTAACCCCGAACATTGCCTTGATTGTTTCAGGTTCTTTAGGCAATTTTTCCTCCTCTTTATGATGCATCATATGTTGTTGGCACTTTTCAAATTCATAGCCTCAATGGGTCAGAACATGATTGTCTCACAAACATTTGGATCATTTGCTTTCCTTATTGTGTTTGTTCTTGGAGGATTTGTGGTATCAAGAAGTATTTGACAGTATAGCATATGCAAATATAATTATTTACTCCAAAGAGAATAATTTTTATGGTTACCCTGAGCTTTTGAATTAAATGAATTCAGGTTACAAGAAATGCTTGATTTTATTCATGTTTCTGGAACAAAGAACATACCTAGCTGGTGGATTTGGGCATATTGGTGCTCACCAATGTCCTATGGCCAAAACTCCATAGCGGTGAATGAATTTCTGGCTCCCAGATGAAATAAAGTAAGTGATATCATGTGTTGATTGAGTTTCCTATCTTTTAGCACTAGGAATCACCCTCAGATTGCATGGAAGGCAAGCCCAATACCCATCAAGTTATCAGTGAATGTAAGGGTGTTTAAAGGGTCAAAATGGAAAATGACTCAAAATGATAATGTTCCAACTCAAAAAATAGGGCTAGCATGCACCAACAATCAAGGTTTTGGATAAATTCAATCAGTAGTTTGGAAGTAAGTATGAATAGAGGGAAGACTTAAAATAAGAGAAGTGTAGGGTCTATTATAAACATCAGGTCTGCAAAAGCCTAAGGAGGAAATCTTTTTAACACAAGATCGTCTTGAACTCAGAAACTAAGGAAGCTAAATAAACATCATGATAATATAATGATCAAACATCCACCATAACATTACCACAATCATTCATTTGAATCATTCAAAGCATGAACATTTAGCATCAAAAGAAAGAAAGATGAAAGAGAAGATTTTTTCTATTAGCCAAAATGTCTTAAGTCCAGTACATAGCTAGATCACAGTTACTTCATCAAAATATTACAGTCTAAGGTAGCCTTGCTCAACCATCCGAACCTACTAAAGCAATTGATCTATCTATTTATAAAAAAAGGGAGACAATAGTTGGAGGTACGAGCTGGCCTCCTTCCCTTGAAAATCTCTAAACATTTATTTGATCTAACAACTTATCTAACCACCTATGCTATAAAATAGGAAAATGTTGGTGACTAATCCAACCATGATTCATACTGATTTGATTCTCTCTTGCTGTGAAAACTCTTGTTTTTTCATGTGTCTTTTAGGAGCATGTAGTTGTCCTCATAATTCTAGTTGCTGCTTCTGCAATTTTATCCATCATCATCCATCCAAAAAGTTGTTGGCCTAACCTTCCTAGATCCCTGGTGTCTACTGGTAGATTCTTTAGGTAGCATCTTGAGTAACATATTTCACAACTGGATAAGTAAAGGAGGTAGCGCATTTAGGTAGCACCACTGTGATGCATATGTGTGCAGACTCTGCTTTCTATGAAATAATAAGTAGCGCCATTGTGTAGAGCCACTGTGTTGCATATGTGTGCAGACTCTGTTCTCTGTGAAATATTAGGTAGCGCCATTACATAGCGCCATTGTGTTGCGCTTGTATGCCAACTCTGTTCTCTACCAAATATTAGGTAGCACTTGTAGGTAGCGCCACTTATGCTGCGTCTGTGTGCAGGTTTGGATATGAACGTAAAAAACACAACACCTTCAATATTGAACGTGTGCAGAGCAATTGATGGTCTTTCATGATATCAAACCCATTTTATTTAGGTGTCTTGGCAGTACAGAAGGTAGTGCATTTTACCACTGAGGCTGTTAGCACTTGGAAAAACCCAAAACTCTGATAGTTAAACGCTTAGAATCCTGTATATATGGCAGAGGAAATATTTGAATATTAGTTAAACCTCCCAAAAAAGTAACCATCCTAAAAAATGGGGCTTACCTTTTACCAACTACTTTGTCATCTTGACACTTAACCTCACACTCTTTCTGGTAGAAAGAGGATCTTCAATTGACACCACAGACTTCTTCTTCTTAGCAGTGACATGATTTTTTAGTGAGGTTGTTCTCTCCTTGATTGCTGATGTCTCTTTCTCAATGACAGCTTGAACCAATACCTACAAAATTATTTGAGCTACCTCCTCTTGAAAATGTTGCAAATCTGCCTTGAGTTTCCTGTTCTGAAATTGAAAACCTCTATTTTTCCTATAAAGGTTCTGGAGCTACCTATGAAGGGGTTGGGCCTTTCATGTTGCAAACCTTGCCAAGTCGAGGGTATGGTTGTGGCCATCCATGAGTTCCTTCACTTTCACCCTGTCAGACATGGCCTCTCTTTTCAACTGAGCCACCTCTTTTCTTGCATCCCTAAGTTTCTTGATAGGTCTTTTGAAGGTCTGACTGTCAGGAGGAGTAGTGACATGTACAGTCTCAATAGGGTTTTTCTCAGTCTCCTCTTCCACCCGCATGGGAAGTTCCTTGTCTACCTCATTAGGTTCCTTGGTGGCTTTGTTTTTACCTTTCTTCCTCTTCAGAGGGGTTTCTTCTTTTCTTTCCACTAGCCTTTCAAAGTCTTTCACAGAAGTTTCATCTTTCCTCTCCAAAGATATTTTATTACCTTTACCCTTTCCTTTCTGTATAGGGGCTTATTGTTTCTCTTCCATAGGATTTTCAATGCCTTTAATCTTCTTTTGAATAAGGGTTTCTGGTAAATACTTCTCTTTGGAAACCTCCTTAGGAATTGATGACCTTGTGAAAGGTCTTTTACCCTTGATTTCGACTATTGGAGGAGAAGAGAGGAAGATTATCTTCTTCCCTTTCTTGGATGTAACTTTGGTATAAGAAGGAACCTATTCTAACCTTGGTGGGGAGGTGGTGAAAAATCTCTTTGTGGGGAAGGACAAGCTTCCTCCTCAGCCCCTGTGACCTGCTTGCTGACTTCTGAAATTTGAACAGGGGATATGCCCTTTCTCTTCCTACTAGTTCCTTCTTTAGTATAAATCATGGGTGATAAAGGAATTTCCTTCTATGATTGAGGAGTTGATACAAGATCCAACTTGAAATGAAAAGCAACAGGAAAATGCTCCCATGAAATCTCTTTCTTTCCCAATTCTTCAGAGACTAGCATTCTGATCAATCGAGAGTGGAAAAGGCTAGAATCCACATCCTTAGATTTGGGTTGAATCTTGTCTGACATTTTACCTATGCTCCTTAACAAGTAATAGGGAATATTCATCTTGACCTTACCAGTAAAATGTAGCAAAAGTCTTATGTGGTATAGGTACAATGTGTTGAATCTCCCTTCACATGTAAAATATCTCTGTATGATTTTCAATATTCTGTCGAACTGTTCAATCAATTGAGTCCTTGGTATACTTTTAGACAAATCATTGGCTTGATATTCAGGTTTAAAGAGATCTTTAGCATAGGCTGAACTCAAAGCCATGGATTTGAACCATTTTTCACCTGAAATGGGGATCCCTGTTGCAACTGAGATAGAGGATTCAGTCACCTCAAATTCCAATTCCCCAACCTTGGTTTTCCTACCATCAAAATGCAATGCAAACTGTCGTGCTACCTTTGGATGGACTCTCTGCATATTCTGGCAGAAAGAGAGGCACTGTAGTCTTTGAAAAACTTCTCTTTCCATGGGCTCTGTATCAAAAAGATGCATGTCCACAAGTTTTGTGCTAACCACCTTGCCACCTTTGTGTGTCATCCTCGATTGAGGAGTCTCCATGGCTTGGAATGAGAGATTTTAAAGGCTTATAGGATATCAATAACTAGGAAGACCTAAAATCGGGCTTGAAATGTACAAGGCTGGCCTTTTGAAACAAACTGGTGCTAATAAGCCAAGCTTTACTTGTGGGAATTACACCCTTAGACTTGTACATGTTCTGAAGGTTTAAAAAATGAGAGGGTAGTCCTATAATTTGCCTTTTGAAATTGGAAAAACATGCTCAACTCGAATAACAAAGGGAGGAGGGGAGACACATTATGGTTAAGCAACGCATTTGAGTAGTGCGACGCATACTCAGAGGATAGGCTAATTAAGAGATTTCAATTTCAATGGCTAAGGAAAACAACAGTAATCAAACCTAGGTACAGGAAATGAAGTTTACAAGTCTGAAGAAAAGAGAAGACAAGGCTATCATACAAAGACGAATCCCTTACAAATGTGCAAGCTCAGAAAACAAAAACCTGAGCGCAAATTTCTTGTGAAAATTAATATGCAGAGGAGGTAACACAGGATATCTTTGGAGGAGACACCTGTTTGAATCCTCAACGAAATATCAGGATGAAATTGCAAAAACTTCGGCCCTCGAATCTACTTCAGCCTCAAATTTGGTTGCCTTGTTGTTGCATGGTCAGAACTTGTGAGTTTATGCAGCGCATCACTATTGAGTCTTTCAAAATTAGAAACCATTACCAGGGCTCGTAAATGAAAGATCTTGAAGGAATACTTTAACTAACTTTTGGCACTGAAAACAAGGAACATGGCATCAGTTGTGGTAATCATAACATGTGGTAGAAATGATGATGAATGGGTAAGGCGCTACGAAACCGCCTGATGAGTGTGCAGTGCTCTAGTTTGAAAAATGATTGTATAGGTAGGCAAGGACAATGAGACATGCCTACGAGGTCATGAGTGAGGAGAGAGGTGTGTCACATCATTCCAGTCATGGGAGGGATTGACCTAGGGACAAGTCATGAAGGGGACCAAAAATAAGTCATGATCTAAAAATGGTTCTAAGACCATAAATCAATTTGAGGATCAAACTAGAGCTATGAATTGAAACTTTAATTATCTAACGGGTCCTATCAAACATTAACTTTAAGGGATTAAACTTTAAAAATATTAAAATCTAAGGCTTAAAAAGGATAAAAACAAACTAAAAGACCCACGACAATTTAGTGTGATAACATTGGCTCCACAGGGGATGGCATGCCCCCTGCAGGCTGCCAAGAATGAGTAGAATTAGTGCCTTATCCTAGGGCTATGGGGTCAGTTATTGAAACAAAAATAAATAAAAATTATATCTACAATGACATGAAGAGCCACTCAAGGCTCAAGGAAAGTACTTTTTCAGGAAATGCCCATTAACAGGGCCACCAAAAACCTCTTCATTTTTCATATTCTACAACTTGAAAGTGTTATTAGAGAATACCTTAGAGATTTTGAAAGGATCAATCAATAAACCTTCAAATTTACCGTGCTTTCCTTTATATTTCTTCGGTGCATCCCACTTTAGCACCAGATCGCCCAATTGAAAATCCTCTTTGTTCACCTTTTTTTCGAAAGCCTGCTTGATCTTCAGTTGATGGTCATATGCTTTGTCTACAAGTTGCTCCCGGGTCTGCTGCACTTCAACCAACTATTGAATCGTTCTGATCATATGATCGGGTTCCCCTTGATAATCTTGGAAGAATTTTGCCACAGGTAATGCACGCTGAGAAGGAAAAATTGCCTCAACTCCATACACCAGCTAGAAAGGGGAAAGTCCCAGGGACCTTTTTACCGTTACTCTGTCATCCCATAGAGAAAACTTGAGTTAAGAATCCCATGCCTTTTTGTTATCCTCTAACATATTTTTAATGATATTTATAATGCTTTTGTTTGAGGATTCTGCAAGCCCATTTCCCTGAGAATAGTAAGGGGTAGAATGAATCAAAGTGATCCCAAACTATTGACAGAACTGAATCAATGGTTCATCTTTGAAAGATGCATCATTATCAGTGACAATTCTGTCAGGACACCCAAACCTTGCCATGATGTCTTCAAGGAAACCAATGATCACTTTGTGGGAAGTATTCCTTATGGGAATAGCTTCAATCCATTTAGTAAAGTAATCTGTAGCAGTCAATATTCATCTATGTTGACCATTGGAAGCGTGATGAATTTCCCCGATAAAATCTAGGCCCCACTGCTGGAAAGGTCCTGAAGTTGCCACAGGATTTAATGGAAAAGACTTAAGCTATTTATTCCCAGAGAACTTATGACACTTAGCACAGGCTCTGATATTAGCACAAACATTAGTGAACAAACTGGGCCGGAAGTACCCAGCCCTGAGGATCTTGTATGCCATGGTTCTCCAAAAATGATTCCCCCCACATAAACTGTCGTGGAAATCAGACATGATCTTTTTGGCTTCTTGGGGGTCTAAGCATCTCAAAAGCACTCCTAATGGATCCTTCCAATACAAAACTTGATCAACAAGGCAATACTTTATTAATTTGAGTTTTAAGGATCTCACCTTTTTCTTTTCCATACCACTTGGAGGCTGTAAATTTTACAGAAAAAATATAATGTCCTTGTACCAGCTGCAATTTGCCAATGCAGAGATGATTTGAGAACTTCTATCAGTTATTTCAGCCTTTTTATTTTCTAAACATGAGTGGATGAAATTCACCCCCAATGCTGAGCAATTTGATTCATCCAAGAGTTCGTCTAAACCCTAGCCTTTAACCAATTTGGTAGGCTTAATATCGAAATCAAATTCAAGTAGTTTAGCAATCCACTTGCTTCTTTTTCCGTCTATATAAGGCTGAATAAGAATTTCTTTTACATCAGCTAATGGGACATAAGAAATAACTCTCAAATGCAAGACATAAACTCGGAAGGACTTAAGAGATTTAACCAATTCATAGGCTTGCTTCTCTATGATTTTGTATTTTAATTCAACATTTCTCAAAGCCTTGTTGAAAAAGGTAATGGGCTGCTCTAAGCCTTCAACGTTCTTCTGCAATAGGACTACTGCCACTATATCAAAAGAGGCAAAAGAAAAGATAAGAAAGTCCTTGGAGTAGTCTGGGATGACAAGAACCGGGGCTTCAATCAGGGCTTTCTTTATTTTATCAAAAGAATCACGGGACTCAACAGTCCATTTGATTTCACTATCCTTCCTTAGCATGGTTGTGATATACTTAACCAACTCAACAAAATTTGACACAAATCTTCTCAAAAAGTTATTTTTTCCCAGAAAATATTGAACCTCTTTTTTAGATCTAGGAAATGACAAAGTTTGTATAGCCTCAACCCTACTAGAATCAATCCTTACCCCTTCATCTAACATGATATGCCCCAACAATTTTCCTTCTTTCATGGCAAACAATGATTTTTTCGGATTCAAAGAGAGGCAAAATATTTTGTATTTCAAGAAAACATTTCTTAAGTGATCACAGTGTTCTTTATCAGATTGAGAGTACACTATTATGTCATATAAATAGATAAAAAAAAAATTATCCTTCTCTCCAATAAATGCTATGTCCATAGCTCGCTGAAAAGTTGTCCCTGCATTCATCAAACCAAAGGGCATCTTGGCGTACATAAATGTACCCCAAGGAGTGGTAAAGGCTATATTCTCTCTGTCCTCTAGCAAAACAGAGACTTGATTGTATCCGAAAAATCCATCAACCATAGACATCCTGGCTGCTCCTGTCACCTTCTATAATATGTGCTCCATCTTGCGTAAAGGGTAATTATCCTTTTTTGATCTTCTATTCAGATTTCATAAATCAATGCAAAGTCTGATTTCTCCATTCTTTTTTCTTACTGGGACCAAATTGGCCACCCATTTGGAATACCTCAAAGGAATGATGATTTTTTCATCTAAAATCTTTTTTACCTCTTTCTATGTGACAGGAAGCAACATAGGATTTATTTGCCTCAACTTTTTCCTGAAGGGCTTGGTGTCTTCTTTTAATGGAATTATGTTCTCTATAATGCTTGTGTCATAAGTTCTGAGATCTTCATAAGTCCAAGCGAATACATCAACAAATTCCTTCAACAACTTAGTATATTCTACCCTCTACTCCTCTGATAGATTACTTGACAATTTGACATATTTCAGATTCTTTTCAGTGCCCACATTTCACTCTGTTATATCAACATCATCGGTGGATACCTTCCCTTTCACTGCCACATCATTCCCGTCAAATAAGATTTCCAAAGGAACCGGTCCTTTTGGAATATGATTGCTAGGTAGCTGCACAATATGATGATTAGCAATTTTATTGAAGAAAACATTAGCATGAGGATTAATTTTTGAATCCTAATCCTGATCAATGTGTAATGCAAAAAACTCATCAACGGTATCGAGAAATTTTTTAAGTTCTACATCATCTTCTAACACCTTCCAATATTTCACATTGTCTAGTATAGAAGGTCTATACTTGACTTCTACATCATACTTGATTTTAGGTGGTATTGGAATTTTGAAGTTGCTTGTTGATACAACCAAAGAATCAACCATGGTATTATCTTCTCTATGAACAAATGATATATTAAAAGCAGAGAAAAAACTGTCCACCAAGTCCCATACTTCATTTCTGTAAGATCTAAGCCTAGGGTGCTTTGTTTGATAAATATTTTTAATTTGATGGAATATCAATTCATCATCCCCAAATACTGATGGCTCTTCTATCCCCATGTCTTTGGCTTCCCTCAATCCCAAGACAAGAGCCTCATACTCTGGCACATTATTAGTAGTCTCAAATTCTAGTTTATATGAAAAAGATATAGTTTCTTGAGTTGGTGAGACAAAGACCACCCCAACACCAACACCTTCCTTGGAAGAGGCTCCATCAAAAAAACATTTACCAGAGATAAGTGGTTAGAAAAGGATCCTCAGAAAAGGTAATGGACTATTTTCTGATTTCTAGAGGGTCTTTAGGAGCATTGGTGAGCTGCAAAATGCTAGATCCCAGATCTGTATCCAAAGAAAAAATAGGGTGATTTATGGGGTTTTCTTCATCACTAATGATGTAATACAATTGAGCTTCCCTGTAAAGTATTCTATGCTCCCCTCCAAAAACGGGAATAGTATCATAAGAGAGATCCATCTGCAAGGTTCTCCCAAGTCTTTTTATCCAGGATCTTGACAAGAGCATGCCAAACTTGGGGGGAACATCATCAACTATGATATCCATAAGTATACTCTTCATGGGAAACTAAAATAAGGTCACCACCATATCCTTAATGAATCCAAGACACTTGACTTTTCTGGAGTCAAAAGAATATAATTCATGATAATTCTTTGTGATTTCTAACCCAATTTCATCCATAACATATTTTGGCATAAGATTGTGGGATGCCCCTGAATCCATAAGATAATTGTGTAGCACTTTATCATGTATATGCAGTGAATTATAGAAAAGTGGGGATGAGTCATCTCTGTCTTCTATCAAAGGACCTAAAATCACAACTGGTTTTTCATCTTGCAGATTTATTGAGTCAGTGGCATTTGGAGATGATTCTGGCTGTAACATTTTGGATAAATATTTTTTAAAATCCTCATTTTTTATCAATTCCAAAAAAGGTACAGGGATGTTTATTTTTTGGATCTCATTCTCAAAACTGAAGGAAGGGGAAGGCTTCAAGATCTCTTTGGATTTAGGAGAAGTTTTTTTGAGCATAACTTGTGGGCTTTGAGAGTCTTTCTCCTTACTACTCACTGGTACAACCTTGGCATAATCTTCTTTTTGAGCAGGCTGATTAAGGGCATAATTTTTTTCTTCATTCTTTTTATATCTCAGATTATATCTATTAGTATTTTCTCTTACTTTTTCTCCCTTACTTAACTCATTAATTTGAATATCCATGAAGGATTTCTCATAAGAGGATTCTGTCAAGTCTGGGGATGGGGATGTGTCACCTAAGAAGTGAATCTTAGGATCAGCCTCTACCTCCTCTTCTTAATCATCAACAACCAAATTATTTTTCAAAGGAGCTTGTACCCTCTGATAATCTCTTTCTCTGTTTCTGGGATCTCTGGGAAATATTTGGGGAGCATTATTTGGTCTCCTGTAGTTACCTCTGTTATCAGTTTATGAGCATAATATATGTCTTTTTCCCTTCTGATTTTAACTTCCCAATCTCAGTGGAAAGGGATTTTACTAATTTGGTTAGCTCATCTACTTGAGAATGGACTACAGAGGAATCATAAGTTGAAGCTTCAACTCTGTTTTTTCTCCTATCCCTATTAGATTCCCCCCTGAGCTTATTAGATGCCACTATATTGGATTCTACCTCTAAGGCAACATCTTGCATATGAACTAAGGAAGGTGACCTTCTTTCTCTAAAAAAGGAGGCAGAATTCAGAGTCAAATGCACTAGCATAAGTGATTTTTACAGAGGTTTTAGTGGGTTTTATCTCATCAGGGATCTTGTTGTACATTTTGCTAAATATTTTAGAAAAGTTAGAGACATACTCTCCTTCTTTCCTTTTCAAGGATCCGAATTCAGTGATGTAGTACAAAAATTCCTTTTTGTCCCCCGAATGCCTCAAGAAGGCTTCATCCAATGCTTAAATGTCGGTAATGGATCCAGGGGCCAGACCCCTAAACCACTTCCTAGCCTCACCAAAAAGGATTTGGGCGAAAACCCTCATCCACACATCCTCATTTTCAATATTTTGGTTATCTGCATAAATATAGAAAGAAACAAGATGTTCCTCAGCTATTATATCTTCTTCTCCAGTAAACTTGGGCATGTATTTCAAATAATCTCTAGGAGGGAGAGAATTCATTGGATGGGGTAAGACTAGAGGAGCGTATCTTGCAGCCACTATGGAATCCATCCTATTTGCAGGGGGGTTAACAACTTCCATTTGATTTTGGATTCTTGGTCAACAATAAGGAGAAGGAGGCCTGAATGTGTGCAGATTAGGGGAGGAATAAAAGTATGAAGGGGGGGTTTAGGTTTTCACAACAAAGGGATGAGTCTTGGAAGAAGATGGTAAGGTATGAAAAGGGGATGAAATTTCCACTTCTTTTGCAGCAAAAGTTTTAACAGAAAGAGGTGTAGCTAAGCCTAAAGTAAGGAAATATTCAAAACTATCAAGACTGAAACACTTTTCAATATCAGGGGAGGAGAAAATGTCAATTTTTTCTTCTTTCAATTCAGTTTCAAAGGAAGATTATTCAACAGGAAACTCTTCAAAATCGAGTTTCTTAGATACTTCAGTAGAAGGTAAAGAAAACTTACTTGACAAAACAATTGGAGTATCAAGAGTGGAATCAGGCAACTAACCAGAAGCACTTGTAGCAGCAGAAAAGATTTTCAGAGAAGATTTTCCCTTCTTGAGTATTTTCTTTGGGTCAACCTTAGTTGGAACCGAAGGTAGTTGTGGATTTGATATTGTATGTCTGCCTCTAGGTGCCAGAGATGAAACAATGGAGTCTCCAGGTGAAATATGCAATCTTCAAGATACTGAGTTCTAATGCACCTTTAGAACTAATATACTGTGTCGTTCAATCCCAGGGAAAAAAGTCTTCAAATCGCTCCCCAACAACGACACCAAGAATGTTAGCACTAGGAATCACCCTTAGATTTCATGGAAGGCAAGCCCAATACCCATCAAGCTATCAGTGAATGTAAGGGTGTTTAATGGGTCAAAATGGAAAAGGACTCAAAATGATAATGTTCCAACTCAGAAAACAGGGCTAGCATGCACCAACAATCAAGGTCTTGGGTAACTTCAATCAGTAGTTTGGAAGTAAGTATGAATAGAGGGAAGACTTAAAATAAGAGAAGTGTAGGGGCTATTGTAAACATCAGGTCTGCAAAATCCTAAGGAGGAAAGCTTCTTAACACAAGATCTTCTTGAACTCAGAAACTAAGGAAGCTCAATAAATATCATGATAATATAATGATCAAACATCCACCATAACATCACCACAATCATTCATGTGAATCATTCAAATCATGAACATTTAGCATCAGAAGCAAGAAAGATGAAAGAGAAGTTGATTTCTATTGTCAGGACTCAGAAATGTCACATTTATATCCTCTTTTCCCTTCACCATTCCTTACATTTCATGGTCCTAATAAACCTTTTATCATACCATTTCCATACATACATTGGGTTTCACCTTATTATTTTCCACTTTGTTCATTTCAGTATTACAAGTGAATTTATGTTTAAATATTAGAAAAATAACATATTTTCATTATATATCAAGGTTGGATGAGTTTGATGATGTGTGCAGGCATATGTGAAGATTTTAACAAAGTCAAATATTACCACCTAGCCTCAAATTCGAATTTCATATTCAAGCTTTGAAGATTTGAAGAATATTTGGGACAATCATTCAAGCATATTCAAAGGAGAAGATCATGGAAGATTTGGATGGCATATCTTATCTAATATATGTGAGAGATGTGTGGAGGATTTGAAGGGATCATATCTTATAATAATAGGAAAATAGTTGAGAATGGTTGAGAGAATAGTGGATCTGTAATTATGACACTCTTCAAGACTCTCATGTATATAAGAGAGTGTTCTCTCTTCATGAGGGGGATCATGTTATTCATAGGGGAGATTAGCTTGGAGAGTTAGAGATCATGTAATTCATAATTTAGTCTTGTAATGAGGAGAAGGGGATTCTTAGCTTTTTTATTCTTTCATGATTTGTCATTTGACTCCTACAAAATAATTTGAGGTTGATGTATTGTGTGAGCCTCCATACGCCTTTTTCCATTCAACTCTTCACATGTTGTATTTCTTTCCTAGATTAATTTACTACTTTCATAGTTAGTCTTTCAATGCTTTCCTAGAATAATTTCATTTCAGCAATTTAAATTAGATTAGTTCTACTTCAGTCCTACATATATAGCGTGTGTGCTTCGTAAGCCTACGAACCTCAGATTGACAAATTAAATAGTTGGTCAAGTACTACAATGGAATTAAATGATAATATTTCTGGCTAACATCTATTAGCCAAAATGTCTTAAGTCCAGTACATATCTAGATCACAGTTACTTCATCAAAATATTACAGTCTAAGGGAGCCTTTTTCAACCATTCGAACCTACTAAAGCAATTGATCTATCTATTTATAACAAAAGGGAGGGAACAACTAGAGGTACGAGATGGCCTCCTTCCCTTGAAAATCTCTAAACATTTATTTTCTCTAACAACTTATCTAACCACCTATGCTATAAAATAGGAAAATGTTGGTGAATAATCCAACCGTCCTTCAAACTGATTTAATTCTCTCTTGCTATGCAACCTCCTATTTTTCCATGTGTCTTTTAGGATCATGTAGTTGTCCACATAATGCCAACTGTTGCTTCTACAATTTTCTCCATCATCATCCATCTAAAAAGTTGTTGGACTGACCTTCCTAGATCCCTGGTGTCTGCTGGTAGCTTCTTTAGGTAGCATCCTGAGTAGCTTATTTCACAGTTGGACAAGTAAAGGAGGTAACACATTTAGGTAGCACCACTATGCTGCGTATGTGTGAAGACTCTACTCTCTGTGAAATATTAGGTAGCGCCATTGTGTAGCGCCACTGTGCTGCGTATGTGTGCAGACTCTATTCTCTTTGAAATATTAGGTAGAGCCATTATGTAGMACCACTGTGTTGTGCCTGTAAGACAACTCTGTTCTCTGCCAAATATTAGGTAGAACCACTTATGCTGTGTTTGTGTGCAGGTTTGGGTAGCAATGTAAAAAATGCAGCACCTTCAATCTTGAATGTGTGCAGAGAAATTGATGGCATTTCATGATATCAAACACATTTTATTTAGGTGTCTTGGCAGTACAGAAGGTAGTGCAATTTACCACTCAGGGAGTTATCACTTAGCAAAACCCAAAACTCTGATAGTTAAACGCTTAGAAGCCTGTATAGATGGCAGAGGAAATATTTGAATATTAGTTAACCCTCCCAAAAAAGAACTGTTAACACTCCAGGAAACTCTCTTAGATTGTATCTCAGAGATACCTGGTAACTTAACTAATATCTCAACAGTGTATAATATTCTCTTAATTGGATCAAGTCAGATGACCAAATCAGACCTGCTCTCTCAAGACATGCATAAACATAACCGGATGACAAGGATTTTAACTCTCACTGTTCAGAGGGTTTGTAACTTAAGTGAATGTATGGAGAATTCGTACTACGCCAATAGACTTACACATAAAGATATATGAATGGCCAGTCACAATGAGTAAAATATATTTGCGATTCAACTCATCAAAGAAAAGATAGGATAACAACTATAAGGCTTTAGACAAACAGAATAGACATGAATTAAACATCCATGTGCAAATATAGAATAGACAGGGAAAATATGAATCTAAATAGGTAATCCAAAAGAAACTTGTATTATTGGGTATGTAAATCATAATATTAATTACAGAGTGTGTAAAAGTCTCCAAATTTGAATCCCTGGTTCATCAAAAGTTTGTGGCTTTATGGCCTTTACATCAGATATCCAAATCCTAGAATACTTGATCGAATTTACCAAAAATAGAAAATCAATAACTAACACAAGAAAATAGGAAGAAATCCTATAAAATAGGTCAACTCCATATCTCAAGTGATCTTCATGTCCTTCAAAGTCTTCGACAGGTGTAGTAAGCCTTCCAAGGCTGATGGGTTTTCATAAGATATGGGATAAATCGAAATTGCCACCTGTTGGCAACATGGCATTTTTTTGCCCTGAAAATAGGTAACCAATTTAACCTTTCCACCTTGCTAGGCATCTCCAAAATCAAAAAAAAATCTTGATAATGATGACTTTAATTATTATCTATCATTTGGAACCATTCCTGAGTCATTTGGATAAGAAAAAATTGGATCTGTGAAAAACCAATACCTCTCTTCCCTGTCAATGCTTTCAGTGGCTAAAATAGACAAAATCTGGGCCTGTTAGCTACCAAACATTCTTCTTTCGGTGGCTAATGAACAGTTGAAATGTTCTCCTAAGCTACCGAAAGTTCTGTCTTAAACAAAATTTAAAAATGCCTTTTGTCTTAGCTTTGAAACACCTTAGGGATGATCTTATGAAACCTTTGCATCTTGATCAAATTTTGGAATGGTTGTAGGATTGTTGTCTGCCTTTGGATAATTCAAATGGATGGCTACATCTACTAGGGTTTCAATATCAACAACTGGTTGAGACTGAGGTCTTGAAGACATAGCTTGCAACCTTAATGACCTGACCTTTTTCTTCAAATGCATAGATACTCTCCAGAGACTGTTGTAGTCTTTTACAATCTTCTTCTTCTTTTTCTTTTCCTTTACACTTCCATGTGCCAATCTTTCTAGGGATGCACTGGTTTTTGCAAAATTCTTTGATAGAATTTCATACATGGATTTAATCAACCTTTTTAGAAATTCCTGTTGTTTTATTTTCTCTTTAAGTTTCTTGATCTTCTTTGATTTGCTCTGCTTTCTTTTGCTGCTAGATGAGGCCTCTCCAATTTGTATGTCGTGTTCCTCCTTGGGTGTAGGTGATGGAAGATCTTCATACCTTGCTGTAAATGGATCTACATACCATGTTGTAACTGGATCTTCTGCTAGGACTTCTTCTTGCTCTTCTTCAACCTGGTGATCTTCATCCTCAGAGTCTATATAGGGGAGATTGAGGATCCTCTAGTCCACTAGAAGTTCTTCGGCCTTTTCTGCATTCTTGCTAAAATTCATTTTCTTCTTATCCTTTTTAGGTTTAGAAGATGGAGAGGGATGATCAATTGCAATTGGAGAGATGGATCTCCTTTTCCTCTTTCCACTCCTAGGAGTAGAGGACTTCTTTGAAGAATATTTCTCTTTATCTCATAGGTTGTAGATCTATCTGAAATTCATTCCAAAATAGGAAGTTGCCCCAATCCCTGTTTCTTATCTGTAGCAGCTCACAAATCAAAAGCTTGATTAAGCCATGATGGGATAGTCTACCTTCTACCTTGTTGGGTTTATCTTTAACTTGATGATCCATCTTAGTCAGGCTCCTGTGAAGATAATAAGGTAGTTTGAGTGGGCTCCTCCCAGTAAAATGATTCATGAGATTTAAGTGATAGATCGTCACCCTGTTATATCTACCTTGACAAGTTATATGAACAAGGATGGATTTTAACAAGTGTTGCCATTTTTATTCAAGAAAAGATATAGGAATATCTTTCTTCCATATTAAACACTCGCGTTCTGGTTTCAAGTAGGACCTAACTTCAACGTCTTTTGCAACAATTGTTTTGAACCAATTTTATCCATTTCTTTGAAGCTCTATCACTTCATCTATGAGGGCTTCGACCACCTGGAATTCATCTTGACCGATGACTTCTTTTCTTCCATCAAAAGTCAGAGCAAAATCTTATGCCACCTGCTGATGAGAGATTTGCAATTTCTCACAAAATTTGAAACAACCCGCGTCTTTGAAAAGTTGAAATACCTCTAGATGTGATTCTAGGTAACCAATGTCATTAAGCTCCCTCCTCACAACTGGTCCTCCTCTCTTCATTTTCTTGAAATATCCTGTACACTTGCAATTGGAAAAATAGGTTTGGAGGGAGGCCACACAATGCAAAACTAGGGGGTTAAGGCTCCGTTGTGCCAGAGGCGATATGATAGGGGAAATGTTTTACGAAAATCCTGATTTTGAGGGATATAAGAGGAATTTTAGGATTTGACAGGATTATAATTGGATAAGGTTCTACGGGTATGAAGTACAACAAGCCATACGATATCATGGAATTGAGTTTTAAATGATGAGACATACCACGTAGGGATCAGATCCTAAAAATAGGACAGTTGTAAGGTTTAGAGGGTTTGGGATTTGATATGTCAAAGAGAAATCATTAAACACTTAATCACATCTTACCCGATCATGATTGACATCTCTTGTTGTCTTTCGGTGGCTAATGTAATCATAACACATCAACCCGACGGTTCTGGTGCGTGAAAGGATGTGTTGACTATTTCCAAGCTCCTGTGCTTTCAGTGGCTAAATAGCCCCGAATTTTGGTTTTATGTTGTCAAAAGATAGGGATTTTGGTGGCTTAGAAGCACTTTTGGAGAGGCACTTAGCCACCGAAACCTATGTTTTGAATTTTTTAAAATAAAAATCAAATCCAACTTTTCCAAAACTTTATTACAAACATAAGGTTCTAAAAAATGAACCTTGAAAAATTTATAACTACATTTTTCAATGACTTCCTATCACCTAAATTAAAAAAACTGACTGTGTTATTTAAGGAGATAACATCTGGCTCCTTCTTGGGATTAAATCCTCCCTGTGAGGTTTCAAGAACCTTATTGACTCAATAGCCTTTCCTATCACCTAAGACTCAAAAATGACTTGGCTCAGTAGCCTTTGTATCACCTAAGACTCAAAACTGAATTGACTCAGTAGTCCATTGGGAATGGATTTATTTTGACACACAGACTGAAAAAGAAAAACTAAAAATAAATATTTACAATAGAGCAAGGCTTGAGAAAGCCTCCTGAGAAATAGAGTTTGAGAAAATGCCCATTGAATGGGGCACCTTTGACTTCTTCACCTTCCAGATTTCGGAGAACAAAAGTGTTGTTCTGTTGCACTGATGATATAATAATTGGACCTATCTAGAGAGCATCAAACTTGCCATGTTTACCCTTTTCTTGCCTTGTTGCATCCCATTTCAAAACTAGATCCCCTGCTTTAAAAATATTTGCCTTCACCTTCCTATCAAAAGTGTCCTTCATCTTCCTCTGATGCAATTCAGTCTTTTCAACCAACTATTCTCTGACCTGCTGTAATTCAACCAAATGAAAAATCCTCCTGGTAAGATCATTTGGCTCGGAATCGGCCTCCTGAAGAAATCTGGCTACTGGTAACGCAAGTTGGATTGGAAAAACAACTTCTGTGCCATAAACCAACTTGAATGGAGATGTATCAATAGATTTCTTATTTGTTACTCTATCATCCCATAAGGCAAACTTCAATTTAGAGTCCTAACTCCTTTGATTCTGATCTAGTAATTTTTTAACAATTCTTATCAAACTCTTATTTGAAGACTCAACAAGGCCATTGCATTGTGGATAATAGGTTGTAGAATGAACTAGTTGGATTCCCATGTCGTCACACAATTTTACCAAGGCTTTATCATTGAATGTTGTTGCATTGTCTGTAACAAGTCTTTTGGGACAACCAAAACTAGAAAAAATATGATCATATAGAAAGTTAATGATTATTGTATGATTGGCGTTCCTGGTGGGAATGGATTCAATCCATTTCGTGAAGTAATTAGTAGAAATAATAATCCATCTGTGTTGATTGCTAGAAGGTGGATGCATTTCTCCAATGAAATCCAACCCCCATTTTTGGAAAGGACCTATAACCATAAAAGGTTTAAGGGGAAGAGAATTCAACTGCTGCTTACTTGAAAACCTCTGGCATTTATCACATGATTTGACAAACGCACATACATCAGAAAATAAAGACGACCAATAATAACCAACTCTCAAAATCTTATGAGCAGTGGTTTTCCAATAATGGTGTCCACCACACTCACTGCTATGAAACTTTTTCATGATCCGTACTAATTCATCTTTGTTAATGCATATCAACAATACACCTAAAGGATCTTTCCAAAGCAAGCTCTTGTCACTAATGTAGAATTTAATTCCTTAAGTTTTAAATCTCTCACCTATGTTTTGCTCATGTCTGGAGGAGCTGCAAGATTCTGCAAAAAATATATAATGTGACTGTACCATTCACAGTCATCCAAGTGAGAAGATACCTGCAAATCATAAGGGAGTTTCTCTTCCGAAATCTGAGACTGCATGATTTCTGCATTTACCCCAACAAAATTTATCCCTAGCATTTTACAATTTTCATTTGCAATAAGTTTGGCAAGCCCTTGGCCTCGAACAAGTTTGTCTGGCTTAATATCAATATCAAATTTAATCATTTTCGAAATCCATTTGATTCTCTTCCCATCTATGTCAAGTTGGACCATGATATCTTTAACGGAATTGGAAGGGACATATGCTATTACCTTGGCCTTTAGTATATAGATCCTGAAAGATTCAAGTGATTTGATTAGTGCATAGGCCTGTTTTTCAATTGGGTCATATTTGATTTCAGCATCTCTCAAAACCTTGTTGCAAAATGCTACTGGATGCTCATGCCCATCTTCATTTTTCTGTAACAACACTGCTGCAATTGTATCATTAGAGGAAAATGAGAAAATATAAAAATATTTATCAAAATTTGGGCTAATTAAGACAGGGGATATCATAATAGATTTTGTGATAGATTCAAAAGAATGCATGGCTTTGATAGGGTCCTAACCCGCACATAGGTAGAAAAAAATATTCAGATATAATAAAGGTCAATATTAATAAGGCAGTTCAATAAAATAGAATAAGGTGGATGTAAGAAGACCTAATAGAAGCTTCCACTTCTAGAAGGATCTTCCTCTAGATGCTTATTTTTAGTATAAATAGGAGTCGAGGGTATGAGAACCCTATCTTGGATATTATTGCAATAGAGCTCTTCTCAACTGGAGGTTTCCCCCTCGAAGAGGCCTGTGAACATTGCTTTCATATTCAAAGTGTTATTTTTGTTGTTATTCTTATATCATTTCAGTGTTATTGTGGTGAATGTTCTGGTTATATTGTTGTTATTCTACCATTACTAGCATTTTATTTCAGTTTTGCATACATTTTATATCTGGTATATTACAAGTGGTATCAGAGCAGTTTCCTCGGCAAAAAGTGTGGGTTCAATTTTTTTCAGGGTAGAGACGTATTCCGACATATTTAAGCCACAGAGATCTCTCGTTATGCACATAAACCCGTGGTTGAGGGATTCATACATGTAGGAAATACAAGTGGTACTTAAGTGAACATTTGTTGGCCACCCTTGTAACCCCTGTTGGTACCCCTTCGAGTGGTAGCGCATCAAACAACACCTGTGTATGGATCGGCCTAGATTACCTGAAGCCCTCTTTAGATAAACTGATCGGTTGCCTAACTACTATAGTGTCACCGATAACAACACTTGGGAAGACACTCTCTAGTACCTGAGTAGTCGGGTAGTACGGATAAGGGTACAATCTATCCTCCTTATTTAGTTCCCTGAGATATTGGGCCAAGTAATACTATTGGAACCCACACGTATATTAGAGAGCTATAGCACATGGAAAACCCTTGTCTGTAGAAACCTTGAATACCTAACCCTTGGGGGAAAGAAACATAAACAAATTAAAAAAGACAAGATCTATTTCCACGCAACTGTGTTCGGGTTGCCAAGTAAATACACATTTCTTTCTGGTTAACCATTTGGGCATTTCCTCTCTGCAGTATTCTTCAACATTTCCAAGTAAATTTTTTCACCATTATTTGAGACCTATTCCATTGGATTCATCTCTTCTCCCTTATCACATTCATCCATATCATTTTTTTGGCCAAATTTTTTTACCCCGCCTGCCCCTTTTCAGTTTCCTCATCCTCATGGCCCATACTCGTAGCCAAGACTTGGAAGCTCGCTTCAACACCTTGCAATCTAGTCTCATTGAGACCCAACAAGAAGTGAAACAACTTAGTGCCAATGTTGTCTCCATCAATACAACCATGTAGTCCTTAATGGGGGAAATCAAACAAGACCTCACCACCCAGCTTGAATCAGTCTTTTCGGCACTCTGCACCAAACTGCATATCCCTAAAGATAACCCTTCCTCTTCCTCACCTCCACATACTGAAGGTGACCATTCCTCTCATTCCCATACCTTGTATAACCATCACTTTCAACGTGACCTACGCCTTTCGCAAGTGGATGTGACCAAATTTGATGGCTCAGACCCAACTAGTTGGGTAACCCAAATGGAACATTACTTCTCTTTAAACGACATTGCAAATGACTTGGCCAAACTCTGGTATGGTGTTCTCCATCTAGATCAAGAATGTTGGCAATGGTGGCAATGGAGAAAAACTTTTCATCAAGGGTATATTGCTTGGACACACTTTGTGGTAGAGATTTATGAATGCTTTGACACTGACACCAAACATTTGGGCCATTTAACAAAGTTGAAACAATTAGGAATAGTGGAAGACTTTATAGCTACCTTTGAGCACCTGGATTTTAGAATAAAGGGCATGTCTGATGCCTTTTTCCGAGATTTCTTTATCAACGGCCTCAGGGATGAAATTTGGGCCCATGTCCTCATGGCTCAGCCTGAGAATTGGTTGGAGGATACCAAAAGAGCTAAAGAAGAACAACAGGTTGTATCTGCTCAGAACTGCAAACCCTCATTTATCCCTCGCCCTAAGCCAATAAATCCCACTACTCCCTCTGCTCCACTAAAGATCCAAAAATTGACCAGGGCTGAAATGGTTGAACACCAACTCAAAGTCCTTTGTTATAAATGTGATGAAAAATATTTCCCGGGCCACAAGTGTAAAGAAAAAAAGATTGTTATGGCCATCTCCGATGAGATTTTAGAAGAAGATGAAGAAACTCCCTTTGTGTCTGAGTCACCTGAATCCACTGACATAACACCTCCCTCAGACCCTCCCAAAGTAGAAGAAGTCATTTCCCTCAATGCTCTCACTGGCTTCTCTGCTCCCAAACCCTTAAGCTAATCGATTACATCAAGCATCGGAAGGTCATCATTCTGGTTGATAGTGGAAACACCCATAATTTTAGTCATCCCCGCATTGCCCAAGAAACTCATTGCTACATCCATGCCGTCAATAATTTCCAAATCATGATTACCAATGATGGTTCCATAAATGTGGAGGCCGTTGTGAAATTGTGCGTCTCCAAATTGGTGACTACCACCTAAAATCCCATATGTTTTCTATAGACATGGGAGGTTGTGACATTGTGTTGGGTGCAGACTGGCTAAGGACTTTGGGTCCCATTCTCATGGATTTTAAAGACTTAACCATGCAATTCGACCAGGAGGGCCACCAATATAAGTTCCAAGGAATCACCGTCGTTTCACCTGAGATCATTAGTTCCCATCGCATGGAAAAGCTGCTCAAAAAGGGTCATTCTGGTGTTATCGCCCAACTCCATGCCATACAAGCAACATAGACACCCTCGGTACCACAAGACCTCCAAGCCATCATTTCTAAACACCAATTGGTCTTTTCCACTCCCCAAGGCCTCCCTCCTTCCCTTGGTGTTCATGATCATTCCATTCCCCTTGTACCCAGAAGCCTTCCTCCCAATATCCGTCTATATCATCACCCCTTTTCCCAAAATAATGAAATTGAGAAAATGGTCCAGGAACTCCTTAATGCAGGCGTTATCCATCCTAGTACGATCCCTTACTCATCTTCTGTGGTCATGGTCCTGAAGAAAGAAGGTTATTGGTGAATGTGTCCTGACTTCCGTGCCCTCAACAAACTTACCATCAAAGAAAAATTCCCCATTCTTGTCATTGATGACCTTCTAGATGAATTGAGTGGCGCCCAATTCTTCACTAAACTGGATCTTCGTTCGGGCTACCACCAGATACGTATGAAAGAGGTAGACATTCCCAAGACTTCCTTTAGAACTCATGAGGGCCACTATGAGTTTTTGGTCATGCGCTTTGGCTTGTGTAATGCGCCCTCCACCTTCCAAAGCCTCATTAATCATGTCTTTCATCCTTTTCTCTACCATTTTGTCTTAGTTTTCTTTGATGAGATCCTCATCTATAGAAAAACCTGGACAAACCATGTTGCTAATGTGGATCGAGTTCTCCACCTACTCTCTTAGCACCAAATTTTCCTGAAACATTTTAAATGTGCTTTTGGTGCCTCAGAAGTAGAATACTTGGGTCATCTGGTTGGAAAAGATGGCATCAGGGTGGACCCTAAAACAATTGAATCTATGCAATACTGTCCTCACCCAAAGACTCTTAAGAGCTTGCGTGGATTTCTAGGCTTAATAGGGTATTATCGCAAGTTTGTTAAGAATTATGGGAATATTGCAACACCTCTCACTACTCTCCTAAAAAAGAACTCTTTCACTTGGACTCCAGCCGCTGCACAAGATTTTCAAACCTTGAAGATGGCCATGTGCACCACTCTTGTCCTCACCCTTCCCGATTTCACAAAGACCTTTGTGTTGGAATGTGATGCCTCAGGGAAAGGAATTGGTGCTATCCTTATGAAAGAGGGTCGACCTTTGGCCTTTACTAGGAATAAACTATCTACAAGAAATCTGGGCAAATCCATCTATGAAAAGGAAATGTTGTCTATTCTGCATGCTGTGTATCTGTGGCGTCCTTATATATTGGGGCAACGTTTCCAAATTAAGATAGACCATCAAAGCCTCAAGCATTTTCCGAAACAATGCATTTCCTCCCCAGAACAACAAAAATGGGTGACTAAACTCTTTGGATATGATTATGAGATCATTTATAAGAAAGGCAAAGACAATATGGTTGTGGATGCAATTTCCTGAAAATATGAAGACAAAGGATCCCTTTTTTCTCATTCATTCATTGTACAAAATTGGCTCCAAGCCGTTCACCAGGAATGGCTACAAGATCCCAAAAGTTAGTAGTTGATCCACCAATTGTAGTCCAATTCTCCCGCTTCCCCAAGGTTCTCTTGGATCCATGAGGAACTTTGATACAAAGGCCGTTTGTATTTAAGTAAATAATCAAAGCTTAAATCCATGGTACTTTCTGAGCTTCATGCTACACCCACAACAGGGCACTCCGGGTTCAACAAAACCTATGACAGGGTCAAACGTTCCTTTTTCTGGGATGGTATGAAACAGGACATTCGTAATTTTGTAGATGAATGTGATGTGTTTCAATGCAACAAGGGAGAAACAGTCAAATCGTCAGGCACAATACAACCGCTCCCGATTCCACCTGCTATTTGGAAGGATATCTCTATGGATTTTATTACCGGCTTACCCAAATCGGGCAATAAATCCGTCATCATGGTGGTTGTTGATCGCCTTTCCAAGTATGCTCATTTTTTTGCCCTTCAACACCCATTTACAACATCCACGGTGGCTCAAATATTCATGGATCAGGTCTTCAAGCTTCATGGCATGCCGCATTCTGTTGTTTCTGATCACGACCCAACTTTCACAAGCAATTTTTGGCAAGAACTGTTCAAGATACAAGGCACCAAATTGCATCTCAGTAGAACTTATCATCCCCAGACTGATGGCCAAACGGAAGTTGTCAACAAGTGTTTGGAAACATATTTGAGGTGTTTTTCCTCGAAAAAGAAAAATCAGTGAGCACAATGGTTACCCCTAGTTGAATGGTGGTACAACACTTCATACCATACAACTACACGCATGACTCCTTTTGAAGCGGTATATGTACATAAGCCACCTTCAGTTCTCTCATACTTACCGGGTTCCTCGAAGGTCCAGGTAGTTGACCTAACACTTACAACTCTAGAGGCTATTCTCCATACCCTCAAAGAGAATTTGGTAATGGCACATAATCGCATGAAGCAACAAGCAGATCAAGGTCGCTCTGAATGTCAATTTGTAGAAGGGGATCAGGTGTTTCTTCGACTGCAACCTTACAAGCAAACTTTCCTCAAGGTTGAGCATTGTCAAAATCTAGTGCCCAAATTTTATGGTCCTTATACCGTACTCAAGCGTGTGGGACAAGTTGCCTATCCATTAGCTTTTCCCAACAATTTGAAGATACATCCTGTTTTTCATGTTTCATGCTTAAAGAAGGTGATTGGAGCTAAGTGCCAAACTCAAACCAACCTTCCATAGTTATCTGAAGAAGGATCCATTTGGCTATAGTCAGAAGCAGTTTTGGACCAGCGTGAGCGTCACCTATGTCATAGAACCATCAAGGAAGTGCTAGTATAGTGGAAAGATACAACTCCAGCAGACGCCACTTGGGAACCAACTACCATTCTGCAACAATTTTCTCATCTCAAGCCTTGAGGACAAGGCTGTTTTTAAGGGGGCATGCATGTTAGGGTCCTAACCCACACATAGGCATAACAATATATTCAAATGTAATAAAGGTCAATATTAATAAGGCCTTTCAATAAAATAGAATAAGGCGGATGTAAGAAGACCTAATAGAAGCTTCCGCTTCTAGAAGGATCTTCCTCTAGATGCTTCTTTTTAGTATAAATAG
>SNQJ01S0007549.1:154572-200509 GCA_010110895.2 Picea sitchensis
GGTCAATATTAATAAGGCCTTTCAATAAAATAGAATAAGGCGGATGTAAGAAGACCTAATAGAAGCTTCCGCTTCTAGAAGGATCTTCCTCTAGATGCTTCTTTTTAGTATAAATAGGAGTCGAGGGTATGATAACCCTAGCTCGGATATTATTGTAATAGAGCTCTGCTCAACTGGAGGTTTCCCCCTCGAAGAGGCCCATGAAAATTGCTTTTAGATTCAAAGTGTTATTTCTGTTGTTATTCTTATATCATTTCAGTGTTATTGTGGTGAATGTTCTGGTTATATTGTTGTTATCCTGCCATTACTCACATTTTATTTCAGTTCTGCATACATTTTATATCTGGTATATTATAGGCTTCTTCTGTCCACTTAACTTTAGAATCCTTTCTCAGCATGCATGCGATATATTTAGTAAGCTTTGGAAAATTCACAATAGACCTCCTAATGAAATTTATGGTTTCAAGGAAAGATTGGATATCTTTCTTGGATCTTGGTAGAGACAGTTTCTAAATTGCCTCTACTCTTGCTGGATCTATCTTCACTCCATATGGAAGCACAATATGCCCAAGCAACTTACCTTCTCTAAGTGAAAAATGAGACTTCTTGGGGTTTAAAGAAATTCCATATTTTATACATTTGAAGAAAGTCTTTCTTAGATGTTGCAAGTGCTCTTCATGGTTGCATGAAAAAACTGTGATATCATCAAGATAAATCAAGACACATCTGTCTTTTTCCCCCATGAATGCAATGTCCATTTCCCTTTGGAATGTTGCTCCTACATTCATTAGTCCAAATGGAATTTTTTCATACATAAATGTACCCCATGGTGTAGTAAATGTTGTTTTTTCCCTATCATCTGGATGGACTTCAATTTGGTTATACCCTGAGAAATGATCAATGAATGACATGACACTAGCTCCAAAAAATTTCTGCAGAATATGTTCCATCTTAGGCAATGGGTAATTATCTTTTTTAGAGCATTTGTTTATATTCCTGAAGTCTACACAGAGTCTAATCTCACAATTTTTATTTCTAACAGGAACAAGTTTGGCAATCCATTCATATTATCTAAGAAGGATGATGATCTTGGCATCTAGCATTTTCTTGATTTCCTTCTCCATAATAGGCAACAACATTCTACTGAATGATCTGAGTTTCTGTATGAAAGGTTTTGTGTCTTTGTTCAAAGGAATTTTATGTTGAATAATATATGTATTGTATGTCTTCAAATCACTATACTGCCATGCAAATATATTGGAAAATTCCTTTAACAACTCACCATATTCATATTTCTATTTATCAGTGAAATGAGAAGCTAGATTAACATACTTAGGGATTTTTTCATTTGCTACATTAAATTGAAATACATCATAATATTCCTCTTTCTTTTCTAGTTTAATGGAAACACCATTATGATAAAAAAGTCTCTCTAAAGGGACCAAACCTTTGGGGATACGGTTGGTAGAGAGTTGCACAATTTCATGGGTTCCAATTTTATTTCTGAATTTAGGCTTTTGAGCTTCTTCATCATGCTCATTGTCTTGATCAATTTGTAAATATGAAAACTCATCCATCACTCCTAGAAATATTCTTAGCTCTGCATCATCTTCAAATACTTTCCAGAATTTAACATTATCAGGTAAACAAGGCCTATACTTTACCTGAATTTCATATTTCAACTTTGGGGGCAAAGGAGGTATGAAAGTACTAGATGAAACAACCAATGAATCAACCAAATGATTCACGGCCCTAGGAATATATGAGATCTTGAATTCAGTGAACACAACAATCACATTTAGCACCTCATCTCTATAAGATTTCATCCTCACATGCTTGGCTTGTAAAGACTTATTTACTTGTTGAATGATTAAATCAACATCTCCATATACTTGTAGCCTCTTGATCTTCATTTATTTTGCAACATTCAAACCTAAGAGAAAATCCTCATATTCTGCAATGTTATTTGTGACTTGGAAATCAAGTTTGAAAGACAAATGTGTAGTTTCTTTGGATGGTGAAATCAATACAACCCCTACTCCAACAGTCTCTTTAGTACATGCCCCATCAAAAAACATACTCCATAGATCATCTTCTCCTACCTCTGTGGGCTGAACACTAGGTTGTTTAAGCAACAATGAATCCAACAGTGAATCATCAAACTGTAATATGAAAGATCTCATACCTGTGTCAACTGAGTAAATAGGATGGTTAGCTGGATTTTGTTCATCACTGATAATGTAGGCAAGCTGTGATTCTCCGTATAGTCTCTTGTTTACTCCTCCAAAAACAGGGATAGTAGCATATGAAAGGTCCATTTGAAGAGTTCCTCCTAACCTCTTCATCCATGATATTGATAACGAACATCCAAGTTTGGGTGGAATGTTTGCTACAACTATATCCATGAGCATAGTTTTCATAGGTGCTTGAGTTAAAGTCACTGCCAAGTCTTTGATCATCCCGAGACATTTAAATTTTCTAGAGTCAAATGAGAAAATATCATGATAATTTTTAGTAATTTCTAATCCAAGCTCATCCATAACTTCCTTTGGCATTAGATTGTGAGAGGCTCCAGAGTCTAGTAGGCAGTTATGCAATGTTTTGTCATGAATGTTCAGAGAGATATAAAAAGGTGGACAACTTTCATCTCTATCCTCTATCATTTGTCCTAAGACAATGGTGGGTTTGTCATCATATATATTAAGAATATCGGCAAAGGGAGATATGGATTTGGGATCAATAGTCTTGACAATATCTTTCTTAAACGATTCATTCTTCATTAACTCAAACAAAGGAATCAGTATTTTGATCTTCTATATTTCAGCTTCAAAATTGAAAGAATAAGAAGTTTTATCAGAAAGTTTTACCTCAGTTGAAGGGGATTTTAAAGAAATTTGTTGGTGATGAGAAATATGCTCTTTTTGAATTTGTTGCTTGGCAGGGGCATCAGTCTTCTTGGGAGGAGGAGCTAGTGCATTTTCCTTTGAAGGGGTTTTCAAATAAATTGATTGGTCATCAAGAACCTGATCATTTTGAGTTTGTTGCTTGGCAGGGGAAACTATTTTCTTGGAAGGAGGAGCTGGTGTACTCTTCTTGGTGGTATTTGAATTAGATCTTAGATTGTATTTGTTCCCATCATCAGTTTGAAAAACACCATTATCAACAGAAATTTCATTTATCTGTTCAGTCATTAATGCCTCTTCATAATCATGCTGTGTCAAATAAGATTTCCCTGCATCATCTCCAACACAGTGAATATTATCTTCTTATTCTTCTTGAAAATCATCTTCATCTTCATCCATCACAGTATTTTGGAGAGGGGATCTTACCTTATGATCTTCTTTGGGATTTCTCTCTCTTCTTAAAATCTGTGTTTGTTGGTTATTCCTCCTGAAAGTATTAGGATTCTGATTTGAATTTCTGTGAGGGTATTCATAGGAGCCTTTTCTCTTGGCAGGCTTCTTATTTTCAATTTTTAGCTTTGACATTTATGAGGTTAATGACTCTAGCATCTTAGCCAATTTTTCTATCTTGGGATTTTGAATTGATGAGGAAGAGGCTTCTTCCTTCTGCCTTTTTCTATCAACATTTCCCTTTAACTTATGAGCAGCTAAGATATTTGACTCAAATTCAAGGGAAACATCCTGCATCAAGAAAAGTGTAGCATACCTTCTCTCTCTCAGTAGCAAACAAAATTCAGAATAAAATGAGTTGGCATAAGTGATTTGGGAAGAAGTCTTTGTAGGTTTGATTTCTGTAGGTATTTTACTATACATTCTGTTGAATCTCTTGGTGAAATCAGACACAGATTCACCATTTTCTTTCTTAAGGTTTCCAAATTTTGTGATATAGTACAAGAAATCTCTCCTATCTCCCAGTGTTTTAAAAAGACATCATCCAACTCTTATATTCTGGCTACAGAACTAGCAGGAAGTTCCTTGAACCACTTCCTAGCATGACCATCCAAGCTCTGGACAAAGACTCTGGTCTAGACATCAGTATCTTCTATGTTTAATTTCTCAACATAGATATAGAAGGATTCTATATGTTCCTCTGCAGTTACATCTCCCTCTCCTGTGAATTTTGGCATATATTTTTGGTAATCACTAGTGGGCATGGTTGCAGGTGGATTTTGCAAAACAAGCGGTGCGTATCTAGCAGCTAGAATTCGTTGCATTTTTTTCAATGGGGTAGGTGCATCCATAATGACTATTGGTGAGAGAGGTGATTGAATTTTCTCATATCCTTCAACATTGGGGGGATTTAATTGAAAAGGGGGGGACCTTTCTGATGGGAAATAAGTTTGATATGAGGCTATATAGAAATTTGCAAGTTGTTCAACCAATTTTTCTTTACCTTTAGTAGACAGTTCCTGTAGAATATGTTCTACAAAAAGAAAGTTAGTGTTAATATTTATATGGTCTTGTTCCTGTTGTGAGTGAAAGGACTCAAGGGATGAGAAGATGTGATTTATTTCTAAAGTATTATATGCTTCTTCAACCAAATTAGATCCTATCACTTCTTATGCAGTGACATTTTCCTCTTGATAAGAAACAATTTTTTTCTCTACAAAAATATTTTCAACAAATGATCTCTCTACAACTGTTACAGTTGATTTTTCACTGATAATCTTAGAGGAGGACAAATCCATTTTTTCTACTTTTGATTCCTTAGAATGAGAAAGAGGGTTACTTTTAGTACCTGATTTTGAAGTTTGACCTTGAAATGATCTTCTTCTTCTGAGAATCAGTTTTGGGTTGGGCACTGGTGTGACAGGTGATTCTTGTGGATTTTCCCTGGTACTGATTTTTTTTGGAACCAACATGAACATGTGGAGTCACCAATATATGATGACAACCAATGTAATGTCTAATCCTTGTCTTATATCAAGGATCAAGTTTGTGTCATATCCCAGGAAAGTTGATCTTCAATCTTTGTCCTCGACAACGACGCCAATTTGTTAACACTCCAGGAAAATCTCTTAGGTTGTATCTCAGAGATGCCTGGTAACTTAACTAATATCTCAATAGTGTATAATATTCTCATAATTGGATCAAGTCATATGACCAAATCAGACCTGCTCTCTCAAGACATGCATAAACATAACCAGATGACAAGGCTTTTGACTCTCACTATTCAGAGGGTTTGTAACTTAAGTGAATGTATGGAGAATTTCTACTCTACCAGCAGACTCACACATAAAGATATATGAATGTCCAATCACAATGAGTAAAATATATTTTCAATTAAACTCATCAAAGAAAATATAGGATAGAAACTGTCAGGCTTTAGACAAACATAATCGACACGAATTAAACATCCATGTGCAAATATAGAATAGATAGAGAAAATATGAATCTGAACAGGTAATGCAAAAGAAACTTGTATTATTGGGTCTGCAAATGAGAAGCTTAAGCAAACAATGTGAAAAAGTCTCCAAATTTGAACACCTGGTTCATCAAAAGTTTGTGGCTTTATAGCCTTTACATCAGATATCCAGATCCTAGAATACTGGATCGAATTTACCAAAAATAGAAAATCAATAACTGACAGAAGAACATAGGGAGAGATCCTATGAAATAGGTCAAATCCTTATCTCAGGTGATCTTCATGTCCTTCAAAGTATTCGACAGGTGTAGTAAGCCTTCGAAGGCTGATGGGTCTTCATAAGATATGGGACAAATCGAAATTGCCACATGTTGGCAACAAGATAGTTTTTTGCCCAGAAAATAGGTAACCAATTTAACCTTTCCACCTTGCTAGGCATCTCCAAAATAAAAATAGAATCTTGATAATGATGAATTTAATTATTATCTATCATTTGGAACCGTTCCTGAGGCATTTGGATAAGAAAAACTTGGATCTATGCAAAACCAATACCTCTCTGCCCTGTCAATGCTTTCGGTGGCTAAAATAGACAAAATCTGGGCTAGTTAGCTACCGAACGTTCTTCTTTTGGTGGCTAATGAACATTTGAAATGTTCTCCTAAGCCACCGAAGGTTCTGTCTTAAAAAAAATTGCAAAATTCCTTTTGTCTTAGCTTTGAAACACCTTAGGGATGATCTTCTGAAACCTTTGCATCTTGATCAAATTTTGGAATGGCTGTAGGATTGTTGGCTACCTTTGGATCATTCAAATGGATGGTTGCATCTCCTAGGGTTTAAATATCAACAGGTGGTTGAGGCTGAGGTCTTGAAGACATAGCTTGCAACCTTAATGACCTGACCTTTTTCTTCAAATGCATAGATACTCTCCAGAGACTGTTGTAGTCTTTTACAATCTTCTTCTTCTTCTTCTTTTCCTTTACACTTTCATGTGCCAATATTTCTAGGGCTTCACTGGTTTCTACAAAATTCTTTGATAGAATTTCATACCTGACTTTAATCACCCTTTCTATCACTTCCTTTTGTTTTATTTTCTCTTTAAGTTTCTTGATCTTCTTTGATTTTCTCTGCTTTCTTTTGCTGCTAGATGAGGCCTCTGCAATTTGCAGCTCGTGTTCCTCCTTGGGTGTAGGTGATGGAAGATCTTCATACCCTACTGTAAATGGATCTACATACCATGCTCTAACTGGATCTTCTACTAGGACTTCTTTTTTCTCTTCTTCAAACTGGTTCTCTTCATCCTCAGAGTCTGTATAGGGGAGATTGAGGATCCTCTAGTCCACTGTAGGCTCTTCGGCCTTTTCTGCATCCTTGCTAAAATTTAGTTTCTTCTTAGCCTTTTTAGGTTTAGAATATGGAGAGGGATGATCAATTTCAACTTGAGAGATGTCTCTCCTTTTCCTCTTTCCACTCCTGGGAGTAGATGACTTATTTGAAGAAGATTTCTCTTTATCTTTTGGCTGTAGATCTGTCTAAAATTCATTCCAGAATAGGAAGTGGCCCCAATCCCTATTTCTTCTCTGCAGTAGCTCACAAATAAAAATCTTGATTAAGCCATGATGGGATAGTCTACCTTATACCTTTTTGGGTTTATCTTTAACTTGATGAGCCATCTTAGTCAGGCTCCTGTGAAGATAATAAGGCAGGTTGAGTGGGCTCCTACCAGTAAGATGATTCATGAGATTGAAGTGATATATCATCACCCTATTATATCTACCTTCACAGGTTATATAAACAAGGATGGATTTTAACAAGTGTTTCCTTTTTTCTTCAAGAAAAGATATAGGAATATATTTCTTCCATATTAAACACTTGTGTTTTGGTTTCAAGTAGGACCTAAATTCAACATCTTTTGCAACAATGGTTTTGAACCAATTTTCTCTAGTTCTTGGAAGCTCTATCACTTCAGCTATGAGGGCTTAGTCCACCTAGAATTCATCTTGACCGATGACTTCTTTTCTTCCATCAAAAGTCAGAAAAAAATCTTCTGTCACCTGTTGATGAGAGCTCTGCAATTTCTCACAAAATTTGAAATAGCCTGCGTCTTTGAAAAGTTGGCATACCTTTAGATGTGATTCTAGGTAACCAATGTCATTAAGCTCCCTCCTCACATTTGGTCCTCCTCTCTTCATTTGGTGGAAATCTCTTGTGCACCTGCAATTGGAAAAATGGGTTTGGAGGGAGGCCACATAGCGCAAAACTAGGGGGTTAAGGCTCGGCTGTGCCAGAGGCAATATGATAGGGGAAATGTTTTACGAAAATCCTAATTTTGAGGGATATAAGAGGCATTTTAGGATATTACAGGATTATAATTGGATAAGGTTCGAGGGGTATGAAGTAAAACAAGCCACGCGATATCATGGAACTGAAGTTTAAATGATGAGACATACTATGCAGGGATCAGATGACAGATGTAAGGTTTAGAGGGTTCAGGATTTGATATGTCAAAGAGAAATCATTAAACACTTAATAAAATCTTACCTGATCATGATCGACCTCTCTTTTTGTCTTTCGGCGGCTAATTTATTCATAACACATCAAACCGATGGTTCCAGTGCGTGAAAGGACGTGCTGATTGTTTCCAAGCTCCTGCAATTTCAGTTGCTAAATAGCCCCGAATTTCGTTTTTATGCTACCGAAAGCTAGGGATTTTGGTGGCTTAGGAGCGCTTTTGGAGAGGCACTTAGACACCAAAACCTTTGTTTTTAATTTTTTAAAATAAAAATCAAATTTGACTTTTCCAAAACTTTATTACAAACATAAGGTTCTCAAAAATAAACCTTGAAAAATTTAGAACTGCATTTTTCAATGACTTCCTATCACCTAAAATAACAAAACTGATTGTTTTATTTAAGGAGATAACAAGAACCATCCTCCAAAATGGGGCTTACCTTTTACCAACTACTTTTTCATCTTGACACTTAACCTCACACTCTTTCTGGTAGAAAGAGGATCTTCAATTGACACAACAAACTTCTTCTTCTTAGAAGTGACATGATTTTTCAGTGAGGTTGTGCTCTCCTTGACTGTTGATGTCTCTTTCTCAATGGAAGCTTCAACCAATACCTGCAAATTTCTTTGAGATACCTCCTCTTGAAAATGCTGCAAATCTGCCTTGAGTTTTCTGTTCTGAGATTGAAAACCTGTATTATGCCTATAAAGGTTCTGGAGTGGCCTGTGAAGGGGTTGGGACTTTCATGTTGCAAACCTTGCCAAGTTGAGGGTATGGATGTAGCCATCCATGAGATCCTTCATTTTCAACCTGTCAGACATGGCCTCTATTTTCAACTGAGCCACCTCTTTTCTTGCATCCCTAAGTTGCCTGATAATTATTTTGAAGGTTTGACTGTCAGGAGGAGCAATGAAATGCACAATCTCAATAGGTTTTTTCTCAGTCTCCTCTTCCACCTGCATCGGAAGTGCCTTATATACCTCATCAGGTTCCTTGGTGGCTTTGCTTTTACCTTTCTTCCTCTTCACAAGGGTTTCTTCTTTTCTTTCCACATGCTTTTCAAAGTCTTTCATAGAAGTTTCATCTTTCCTCTCCAAAGGTCTTTTAGTTACTTTACCCTTTCCTTTCTGTATAGGGGATTCTTGTTTCTCTTCCACAGGATTTTCAATGCCTTTACTCTTCTTATTTTGAATAAGTGTTTCTTGTAAAGACTACTCTTTAGAAACCTCCTTAGGAATTGATGACCTTGTGAAAGGTCTTCTACCCTTGATTTCGACTGCTGGAGGAGAAGAGGGGAAGAGTAGCTTCTTCCCTTTCTTGGATGTAGATTTGGTAGAAGAAGGAACCTCTTCTAGCCCTGGTGGAGGAGGTGATGAAAAATATTTTTGTGGGGAAGGAAAAGCTACCTCCTCATCCCTTGTGACATGCTTGCTGACTTCTGAAATTTGAACAGGGGCTCTGCCCTTTCTCTTCCTATTGGTTCCTTCTTTACTAGAACTTGTGGGTGATAAAGGACTTGCCTTTTGTGATTGAGTAGTTGATACAAGATCCAACTTGAAATGAGAAGCAACTTCAAAATGATCCCATGAAATCTCTTTATTTCCCAATTCCTTAGATACTAGCATTTTGATCAATCCAGAGTGGAAAGGCTAGAATCCACATCCTTAGATTTGGCTTGAATCCTGTTTGACATTTTACCTATACTCCTTAACAGGTAATAGGGAATATTCATCTCGAACTTACCAATAAAATGTATCAAAAGTATCATGTGGTACTGGTACAATGTGTTTAATCTCCCTTCACATGCAAAATATCTTTGTATGATTTTCAATATTCTGTCAAACTGTTCAATCAATTGACTCATTGGCATAATTTTATACAAATCATTGTATTGATATTCAGGTTTAAAGAGATATTTATCATAGGATGAACTCAAATCCATGGATTTGAAGCATTTTTCTCTTGAAATGGGGATCCGTGTTGCAGCTGAGATAGAGGCTTTAGTCACCTCAAATTCCAAATCCCCAACCTTGGTTTTCCTGCCATCAAAATGAAATGTAAACTATCTTTCTACCTCTAGATGGCCTCTCTGCATATTCTGGCAGAAAGACGGGCACCCTACTCTTTGAAAGACCTCTCTTGCCATGGGATCTGCATCAAAATGATGCATGTCCATAGGTTCTGTCCTAACCACCTTGCCACCTTTGTGTGTCTTCCTCGATTGAGGAGTCTCCATGGCTTGGAAGGATGGATTTTAAAGGCTTATAGGATATCAATAACTAGGAAGACTTAAAATCGGGCTTCAAATGTACATGGCTGGCCTTTTGAAATAGACTGGTGCTAATAAGACACGCTTGACTTGTGGGAATTACACCCCTAGACTTGTACAGGTTCTGAAGGTTTAAACAACGAGAGGGTACTCCTGTAATTTTCCTTTTGAAATTGGAAAAACATGCTCAAATCGAATAACAAAGGGAGCAGGGGAGACACCATATGGTTAAGCAATGCCTTTGAGTAGCGTGAAACATACACAAAGGATAGGCTAATTAAGAGCTTGCAATTTCAATGGCTAAGGAAAAACACAGTAATCTGACCTAGGTACAGGCAATGAATTTTACAGGTCTGAAGAAAAGAGAAGACAAGGCTATCATGCAAATATGAATCCCTTACAACTGTGCAAGATCGACAAACCAAAACCTGAGCGCAAATTTCTTGTGAAAATTAATATGCAAAGGAGGCAACATGGGATACCTATGGAGTAGACACCTATTTGAATCTTCAACGAAATCTCAGGATGAAATTGCGAAAACTTCATCCCTCGAATCTACTTCAGCATCAAATTTGGTTGTGTTGTTGTCGCCTGATCAGAACTTGTGAGTTTGTGCAGTGCATCACTATTGAGTTTTTCAAAATTAGAAATTGTTACCAGGGCTCGTAAATGAAATATCTTGAAGGCATCCTTTAACTGACTTTTGGAACTGAAAACAAGGAACATGGCATCAGTCGTGGTAATCATAACTCGTGGTAGAAATCATGATGAATGGGTAAGGCGCTACAGAACTGCCTGATGAGTTTGCAATGCTCCAGTTTAAAAAATGATTGGACAGGTAGGCAAGGACAATGAGGCATGCCTACAAGGTCATGAGTGAGGAGAGAGGTGTGTCACATCCGTCTAGTCATGGGAGGGATCGACCTAGGGACAAGTCATGAAGGGGACCAAAAATAAGCCATGAGCTAAAAATGGTTCTAAGACAAAAAATCAATTTGAGGATCAAACTAGAGCTATGACTTGAAAATTTAATCATCTAAGGGGTCCTATAAAACATAAACTTTAAGGGATGAAGATTTAAAAAAAATTAAAATCTAAGGCTTAAAAAAGGATAAAAACAAACTAAAAGATCCAAGGCAATTTAGTGTGATAATACTATCATCATAGTCTAGGAAATAAATATTGAATATTTCCTTTCATTTTAATATTTCATCTTTGTGCAGCCCATCAGTAACAACTCCAATGAAACAGTTGGACATGCTGTACTAGAATATGGTGGATTATTTGTTGAAGCTAAATTTTATTGTATTGGCATTTGAGCATTGATCGGGTTCGGTGTGCTTTTCAATGTTCTATACATTGTTGCTTTAACATTCCTAAACCGTAAGTCTGACATTCCATTATAATGTTTGGTTTATGCTACTATTTCTCTTACATTCAAATCATCCAAAAATTGAGATCAAATAAAACATCGTCCAACCATGGCTTTAGGGAATTCACAAGCTGTTATACCTGAAGATGTTATTCAATATAAGAAAGAAAACAGAACTAGAGAAAGCAACCGAGGAAAGAAACATAATTATATTGAACCGACATCTCAAAAAAAGTCTAGTGGTAAGTCATGAGCTCTCTAGAAATTCTTTCAGTACTTGTGAATGCTTCAATCTAGTGCTCAAAGCTAAAAGTACACTGTTTCAGCCAGAGAGTGAAACGTATTTTAAAACGGAGACAATGAAGTGAGAAACTTCATTGTCTCCATTTTGAAATGTGTTTCATTCTCTGGCTGAAACAATCAGTTACAATTAGCATCTTGGCACTTCATTATCTCCATTGTCTTCAATGGAGACAATGAGGTGACAAACTACTAATTTCAACCGATTCTAATCTTGCGATAGACAATGAACTGAGAAACTTGAATGAACTATAAAACTTCTCTGTAACACCCTTTGTCAGACAATAGAGTGAGAGATGTTATAAATCCTATGTGATGATCTTGGCTGAGACTTTGAACTTTTTTTATCTTTTGATTGAAAGAAAGGATGAAACAATTGAACTGCAAAGAATGCAATCTAGAAAACTATATAAAATGGTCACATCCAAAGATTTGAAAGTATGTTAAAAAACATGCACTATTCATTCATAGATTTAACAATTTTGTCAGTCATGCTTACTTGTCAGAGAGTAAAGAGAGTCTAACCTCTGAAGACAATTCTACACGTGATGGAGAAGTCAATGTCATTACAGTCTCAGCACAACACAAGAAAGGATTGATCCTTCCTTTCCAGCCATTTTCGATGGCTTTTGAGAACATAAACTATTATGTTGACATGCCAACGGTATGTACATATACAAATCATCCAATTGAATTTTAATATGAAAATAGTTTGACATACCCAGGTTCTCTTCACTAGAACATTTGGAACTAATGTTAATGTTGTAACAGGAGATGAAAAGGGAAGGCTTGGCTCAAGACAGGCTACAACTACTTTGCAATGTAAGTGGATCCTTTAGACCAGGGGTACTTACAACCTTGATGGGAGTTAGCGGTGATGGAAAAAATACCCTAATGGATGTCTTGGCTGGAAGAAAATCAAGGGGATATATAGAAGGGAATATAAGCATCTATGGATTCCCCAAGAAGCAAGACACATTTTATTGCATCTCAGGATACTGTGAACAAAATGATATCCACTCTCCAAATGTCACAGTCTTTGAATCAGTTGTCTTTTCTTCTTGGATTCATCTTTCTTGCGAGGTTGACGAGAAAACTAGAATGGTTAGTCAAAATTTCTCCCCCCCTTGCATTCAGTGCTTCAGAGTGAATATCTCTTTCCTTGTTAATGAGACTATGCAAGCGACGTTGACTCACAGATTTTTGTTATTACAATAACTGTTGATGTTTGTAGAAAAAGTCATGGAGCTTGTGGAGATCACTCCTTGGAGAGATGATCTTATAGGGATTCCTGGACTGACAGGTCTTTCTACATAGAAAAGGAAGAGAATTACCATAACAATGTAAAAATAAATGTAAAATTTAATTGATTATTATATTTATTATGAAATCTAACCAGTCACGTTGTTTATGATGACAATCATAGATCACAAAAACGACACACTTTGTCAAGAAGTTTCTAGAGAAATTATCATATAATTCATTCATGCAAATACAATTACCATGATTCACCTAGAGGGTCATCGAATGTTAAGTTTTCTATAATGATTTGTTGCCAATTTGGCTTTCTTTATTTTAATTGTATGCCACATTTAAAAAAAAATATTATGCTATAAATTTTAGGAAATTAATATCCAAGCGAAAGGCTATTAATTTCAGGAAATTAATATCAACTTATATACCATTGTTCTTAAATTAATATGATGTCCCAAGTACAATTAATCATTACACAATCTATCAACAATTGATAATTTAGGAGTTTTGCAATTTACCATCTCGATATCATTGTGTTTATTACATTGATCATGTCATTACAAATTTCTCATGATTGTTATTAAAAAACGTATTAGAGGCTAGATACCACATTATTTGTAGTCCCATCTAATATTCCGGTCACTTTAGATGTATTAATTCTTATTGTTAATATAAACAATGAAATCTTCCCGAGATTTGTCGGATTTTGAGTGTCAACAAAATGATTTATGAGTCGAGGCTTGGAGAACCAATTGATTGGAGTAAATGACTTTGGCCTCGGATGATCCACACTCAGTCTCATGGGAGTCAAAGTTGATGAGTTTCTCCAAACTCACGCACTACGACATCTAACCATGCTTGGTTAGCATCAATGTAAGATGCTCTAAAACAACAAGATCGTATGGGAGAGTGAGGGCTCTCTTGTGGTTGAAATCAAATTCCTCTTGGACCTTCTCTAGTAGTGATTTAAACACATGATAATTCAACTAATCCATTGGAATTATGAACTTTTTCAGCTCCTTCCTCATATAAACGGTCAAATATCAGGCAATATCATCTTGTCTTGCTGTGATGTTCATGCAGAATGCTTCATGCTTTCTTGCATGCTTGACCCTGGAAAATATTAAACACCATGCAATGAGATAAATGTTTGATGCATCTTGTTTATTGGATACACATTATTTATCATCTAACGAATAGGATGCACTAAGCATTGAGCAAAATGAGAAGGATGCACAAGCATTGAGCCATCTAGATGGCTCAAGAAAATGTATGTGGTGTCACGTAGTATCATTATTGTAATGCCCATATACTCCTAAACATCATTAAGTTTCATAAAAAAATTATTTAGTAAACTGAAACAACAACTTTCTAGCATAATATTGATTTTCATGACAACAACTTTAGTAACTCAGATTTATCAATAAATACTGATTTCATGGTAGAATGAAATAAATACATAACTTAACAAGTACATGGATCTGATGCTAATTTCTGTTGCCTCTTTGCCTTGCTGCTTCCTTCCTGCTCCCTGCTACACATATCAATCCTGCCACAAACAAGAAAATAACTGCCCAAAACTATTGTCCTCCCTGCCAACTAGGAAAACTACCTAGCTCCAGGATATCTACGGATATCCTGGCCCTCCGTGCCCAAAAACTTCAGCAACTCGGTGGCTCAACTGATCAAAATGCCACAGTCCAAAAAATACAACAGTGCACAGAAAATCGCTGCTCACAGCAAAAACACCACCGTCTAGAGGCTCCTTGCTCACGGCAAAACTCAATCCACCGCATCCATCCCCGTCGAATGGTGCGCACATCCCCCTCTTCCCTTCCCTTATTCCTCCCTGCCAACTCACACATTTACTTCACAACCACCCCCGTCCTCCATCCTACATTTTTCTTTAATGTTTTATCTTCTCGGGATCCATGGTTATCCCTCTCTGCATACGCCACCATTTTATAACATTTTCATTGATCTTTTAAATCATAATTCTCAGGTCATTAAATGTGATCTGTGATTAAATTATTACTTAGTTAACCACGATTATTTTCCTTAATTAATTTTACTTTATGATCTTTAGACATTTATTCAACTAGGGTCGTTACATACACCCACCCTTCAAGAAACTTCGTCCCGAAGTTTAAGGTGTCTGATGGTACAAAGGAAAAGAACATGGTTCACACATTCACAACAAGTAACTGCATTATCAGTAAGTAAGTCAAGAAGGCTCATACATACTAGTGTATATGTACAATAATTGCATGTGTAGCTAGTACATGCAAGTCTCGTACATGTACTAATAATCAAGCCTTCATCCTTTAGTAATTTTATGTATGCATTCAATCCAGTCAACAAGACTAGTCTTTTATAAAAGACAACAATTAATCAATTGTTTGAGAATTTCTTTAATCACAATTATCCGGTTTAACAATTTATTTTAAACAACTGTGGTTTAGTTACATAACCACGAATATTCATATATACACATTTCTCTTTTTTTTTTTGAATTTTGAATTTTTTTTAAGGGACGACATCAAATTCCACCACAAGATAGATCTCCAGATAGTCTCAACTATTCTATTCATCCTTCCTCCCTAACCTACTTCCAACTCCATTCCTATCCTTCCTCTGCTAGACTATCTTGGAGCATTAGCTATACTGACCTAACTCCAAATAGAACCCATAAGTGGAAGTGTCGCTATCTCGACCAAGCTTCCCTAGCAGACAACTGACAGTCCTCATCACACGTCTTGGGGAGCGTAAACCAACACCGTCCTCCCAGGACTTCAGGTTTCGGAGGATACATGGTGGGAAACACCTCCACCCCTCCTAATAGTACCAGGGTCAACACCCTATAATGGAGGATACATGGTGGGAAAAGCCTCCACCCCTCCTAATAGAACCAGGGTCAACACCCTATAATGGAACACACAGGAGCACCATGTTGCTGAAGGTTTTGTCATCRTTTATTCGGTTTTGGGCAGTGTTAGTACCAAAATCATGCACTAATCCACATATCATAGCAATGCATCCAAATCAATATAAATTTCACATACATTATTCATACCACAATGTTTCTCGGTTAGTGGTCCTGATATCCACTTTCATCACCATTATCACTTGGCTATTTCATAGCCCATAACCTGCAGACTAGTCTGCAACACAAACTCATACATTTCTTTGCATTATCATCATATAATGGCATAATATCATCATTTCGATTTGGTATCCCCGTACCAAGACATTAACATCAAAGTTTTCCGATTAGAATTAGATTTCATAATATCCCAAAATTCAAACTCGTCCCCCATTCTCAAGATTATCATTTGCTCAAAATAGGATGCATTGTATCCAACATCATTCTAATAATATTTAAACATTCAACAATTTCACTTTCTCACAATATGTCGCATCATATACATCATCATCAATAACATTTAAACATTCGTAAAATTTACATTCACATAATAGATCGTATTACATGCATCATCATTAGTAACATTTAAACATTCATCACAGTTCATAAGTTTAAAGTTTAAGTGTATCACTTAATAGTTTCATTGTGACTGGGAAATAAAATGTATATCCCTCGGGTAATCTTGGTTGTCTAAGTCAAAAGGTAGTGTTACTTACACCCCACCTCCAAGAAACATATTCTCGAGGTGGTCAAAATAGGGATGGATAGTCTCGCCGTAGTGTCTCGGCGTCCTCCCAAGTAGCAGATCCTGGACTATACTTGTCCCAATGGACCTTAACTTGGTCTACCAGACGGTTTCTGAGCTGTCGAACTCTACGGTCCAGTATGCATAACGGTTCTACCGTGAGGGTTCCCATGTCTGATACCTGAGGATTATACTACTGTGGATTGATGTTCGGCCTGGCGGTTGTTAACCGCTGCGTAAATCTGATGGTTGCTACTTGCTCTCCCTATTGGTGCCTTTCCTTCTCTATGCACGAACCCTGATTGTAACTCCGGACAGTCCCGTTCGTAATGGGGTCCTTCGCATATCCAACAGGCAATACGAGATTGAACGAGTGCATTGTTATGTGTCTGTATTTGAAATGAGTTCCTTCCCCTAGGATATGTCCTCGGGGTCTTTCCTACAAACCCTGGGCGACGCGGAAATGTCGATCTTGTACCTCCTGTTAAGTTCATGTGTTCTTCTGCGTAACGCACATTTTCTACCGCCTCCGCTACTGAATATGGTTTCCACATCCGCACCATAGCTCTTATCTTCGGGTTCAATCCATAAACGAGGCGTTCCGCCTGTCGTTGGTCATTGTCCATATACGAAACATACTTGACCAGCTCCATAAACCTGATTTCGTATTCTTCTACAGTCCTGTTTCCTTGTACTAAGGCATGAAATGCCCCTACCTGTTGCTCCTCGTAGTATGCTGGTAGATATTTCCTTCAGAACCTCTCCTCGAAAAGTTCCCAAGATACTGTGTCTGGGGTAAGGTGTAGTTGTCTTTCCAAGTTTCCCCACCAGTTCAAGGCGCTATCTCTTAACTGGAAAATTGCAATCTTGGATTTTGAATTGGACGCATAGTCCCTTAAGGCAAAACACCTTGTCATTCCTTCCAACCATGCTTCCGCGCGTTCACTGGCGCGACCTCCGTCAAACTCTGGAAGTTTGATCTTCTGCAACTCTCGCGTGATGTCTTCAGGTGGATATTGTCCCCTTGAGTTCCTTGATGCTTCTGGATTACCCGTTCCAGACGGTGGGAGTTCCATTTCAGTCCTTGCTGGTTAGCGCCCCTTTAAAGTTTCGTTAATGGCTTCCAATGAGCACAGTATCAGGGCTAGTTCGGGCGATGGCGGCGGTGGTGCTGGTGGTGTCGGTGGTGCCCATGACGATGCTCCCCTGCCTCGACCCCTTAGAGTCCTGGCCATCTTGTATAACTTAACCTGGATCATCCCAAAGTTGTCCGGGTGAGTTCAAGGACGTTTCAAATGGGTGCTACTTAAACTTAGAAACAGGGTTAGGCGTGTGCTTTCTTTACTTCTCTGTAAACATACATTACTCCATCAGGGGAATTGGCTAGGTTTGGGTTAGGATTAAGCGTCTAAGCTTGGTCAACTTCAAGTTTTAAGGTAGATTAACCTTATACTTAAATAAATACTTAATTAATTTAAGTAATTCCCAACCCAATTAACCTTTCATTAATTTACATTAACTTGACCTTATTTATATATAAAACTATTTATACTCAATTATTCAATTTATTTTATATTATTCTTAATAATTTATAATATATATATATATAAAATTAGTTTAAACGTGCACACAGAATTCGGGCATGCATGGATTCCACGTGCTTGTTTGGGTTTCATAAGCTCCCTTGTGTCTAACCCCCAATTTCTACACCTGTGAACCTTTCAACTCTCTACGCGTCCTTCCTCTGTCCCACTTTCTCATCCGCTGGGACTTTCTCGCATCAGTCCTTGTCCACCACAGATCTGCCTCTGTTCTGCTCAAAGGTTTTCCAGAATCTCCCTTGCCATGGCTCACCTCCTCACCGTCATTCTGAGCACTTCACTAGTGTTGGTTAATGTTGTATATGCTCCAATTTGTTTTACAGAAACAAAGTATATTGAGGTGGCCACTAACAAGATCTAGGACCTGGAGTCCAGTATCTCTGAAATATTTGGGAATCAACCCCCTGCCTGTACGTATTGCGGAGCTCGCCCTCAACTATGGTAAGAGGTACGATTCAGTCTGCCAGTTGTGCATAGTTTCAGTACCTTCATGAAGAACGCAGGGTTATTCAAATTAGGAAATTGCACAAATTGTCCTTACGCTGTGGTAATGAATGGTAAATTCCTCTTTTGAACAAAATGATTTGCTTGTAATTTCCGTTTAGTACGAATTTTGGTATTCTTCTTTTAATTTACTTAACTTGTATTTATAATTTTATTCGTCAATGTATACCTGGTGTTATACGGGTAAATATATCTGGTTTTATGGGTATACAGGATAGTTCACATTCCACTCATCTGAGCCGAAGAGGCCCTTTAGATCCCCCCGGAATTCACTGTCGAATGTCCCAATCCACAGGCCTTATCTTCCCTCGTCACGGCCTCTGTACCTACCGTGACTTATCCCCGAATCTGTATCGGGGTTCGGGGTTTCGGACTTTTCGCTGTCGCGAACTCCTTACCTCTCCAATCCCCGATTCGCAATGAGCTCCATCTCTATGAGCTAGCCCCTACTGGCTATACCTTGGTCTATATGACCGCTCTCACAAGACCGTTACCATATACCTTCCTATTGGGATTTTGTGCTTAACTTTCCCGATGAGTTCCTTTCTTCGTTAGCCCCCTCGCTACGAGCTTGGTCCATATGACCTATTCGTATATGACCGTAGTCATACTCTCCATCAGGGTTTCAGAATTTTCGATGTTGATGTGCACATGCCCTTTGGATCCGCGATCCTCCGATCCCCGACGCGCCTTATCTTTACGCTAGCCCCCCTGGCCCTAGCTCCTGGCCAATGTGACCTTCACCCGTGACCACTACCTTACCCCATCGGGGCTACGGGGTTTGTGATGCCTTAATGCATACACCCGCGGGTTTCCCGATCGTCCATATCCCGATGCCCCGTTACGCTAACAGCTAGCCTCCATTACGCCTTTGTCCTCCTCCTCTGCTGTGATGACAGATGGCCCCCCACTCATCGGGGTTTCGCAAATCGCGAATTCAAAGTGCCTAAACATCATGTCCCTGGGATTCCTGATTTCCCGATGGGGCCAAACTCCGATGGTTCTCGATGGTTGCCACCTGTCCCACAGATGGACGGTTCTGATTGTATCGGGATTTTCCCATGGATTTCCCGAATCTTCCCATATGACGAACACCTATCCTCCACTTCTGACTCTGGTGGTCCCACAACGCTTACGTCACCGTCGGGATATCGCGGATCGTGATTCCCAGCTATGAGGTTTCTTTCTCTTTGAAAACCACAATTTCCCGATCTCCGACTCTTCGGGATCTCCTGCCACGTGTCACGCACAATGGACGGTCCAGATCCGATCGGGAAATCGCGTATCGCAATTTCAACCTACACAAGCCTTACGTCTCCGGAAACCCCGATTCTCCGATGAACAAAACTCCGACGGCACCCAATCCTTTGCCACCTGTCCTTGCAGATGGACGGTCCCGATTGACTCTCGGGCTTTCGGGACTTACGATGTCCTCAAATCCTTGTCCTTAGGAACTCCGATTTCCTGATCCATGACTTTCGTCCGATCCTTGACACCTATCCCGTGTGAACGGATGGCTCAGATATCATCGAGGTTTTTACTGGATTTCCCTGATCACTTATCCACGGGAATGTCGATTTCACGATGGCTAATATTCTGACTCTCGCGCGATCTCCGCCACGTGTCCCTTGCCAATCGGACGGTCCAAATACCGTCGGGATCTCTTCCCCATTGTTCACGAAAGCTTAACCTCCGTGCAACTCTTGCAGATCCGACGACTGTCGATGATCCGATCCAAGATATGATGGCTCCGATAAATCATCTTCGTGCGCTCCTCCTCCAGAGGATAATCTTCGTGCAACTCTTCCCGATCCAACGGCTTACGGGATTTCTATGTGAGATCCGACGACTGTCGGTCTCCTTCTTCTGTAGGCTCCTCCTAAGCTCCTGTTGGACGTAGACGCCTCAACGGTCCAGATCTTCTTTCCCCACCCGATATGACGGCTCTTATCCTATTGGGAAATCACGTATCACGATTCCTTAACGCAACGATTCTACACCCCTGAAATTCCCGATGGGTGAAATCCCGACACCTCCCCAGAATGCTGACACGTGTCCTGCCGAGATCAACTTCTAGGATCCGTTCTCTGGATTTTGAGAACCACAAGGCCTCGATTCTCTGACTTAACAAAACCCCGATGACTCAGATTTCCCGATGACTCTTCTGGGATTCCTCCTATGCATGCTAGGACTTAAACCCCAAGCAACTTTTCTAGATCGAACGGCTGACGAGATTTCGCCCGAGATCTGACGACGCAGATCCGTTCTCCCGTGTAACAGACAACTCTTCTTTGGGAAAATAGATTAATTTCACAAACATTACGTAGTGTTAAAATTTCTCTCTTGGTAAGGTTACAATTTATATGGGTCTCTTGTTCTTTGAGATTTTTACATTATTTTAGAACTTCGCCGAGGCTAATACAGGCAAGTGGTTTCCACACTTCCTGTGCAATACTAGTCTTCAAAATTTCCTTTTTCCTGCTGTGCATTCACAGTTCCTCTTTTAGGTAAGTACGAGATTTAGTAGGCCTTTCCCAGGTCTTGTAAATATCTTCTTGCATTTTATTTAGTGTAATTCGCGTAGTTATTAATTCTTACCAACTTCAAGCCTTAGACAGAAGTTTCCCTTAAAAATTTCATCGATTTCAGGTGTCTATTTTACTCGAAACTTTCATTGACAAATATTGCTCAGAATAAAATTAAGTTATCATCTCTGGTTTTTTGTTTTGTACTTAATAGCTTTATTCAGGTTGCTTTAAGGTTAGCCATTTTGTGGGAAGTGATCCTTCCAACTATCTGGTTTTCTGCCACTATTTTAAAGGCATTCCTTTGAATATTCAGACTAAAACTGTAGTGACCATACATGATCCAGTTAAAGGGTATTTCCTATAGTGTTTACTTGTGATATCTCTATGAGATCATTTTTTTGGATAACTTGGGGGTGCCATCTGAGTATATTTTCGGATATTGTATCAGTTGTATTGGGTCAGACTGAACGTTTTTTGTTTGTAGTTGAAGCGTGGCTGGAGTTAACACTCGGGTTTTGGCCCGTAGGCCCAGATTTCGAACTAAGATGCTCTGATACCATATGTAATGCCCATATACTCCTAAACATCATTAAGTTTCATAAACATTTTATTTAGTAAACTGAAACAACAACTTTCTAGCATAATATTGATTTTCATGACAACAACTTTAGTAACTCAGATTTATCAATAAATATTGATTTCATGGCAGAGTGAAATAAATACATAACTTAACAAGTACCTGGATCTGATGCTAATTTCTGTTGCCTCTTTGCCTTTCTGCTGCCTTCCTGCTCCCTGCTACACAGATCAATCCTGCCACAAACAGGAAAATAACTTCCCAAAACTACTGTCCTCCCTGACAACTAGGAAAACTACCTAGCTCCAGGATATCTACGGATATCCTGGCCCTCCATGCCCAAAACCTTCAGCAACTCGGTGGCTCAACTGATCAAAATGCCACATTCCACAAAATACAACAGTGCAGAGAAAATCACTGCTCACAGCAAAAACACCACCGTCCATAGGCTCTCTGCTCACGACAAAACTCAATCCACCGCATCCATCCCCGTCGAATGGTGTGCACATCCCCCTCTTCCCTTCCCTTATTCCTCCCTGCCGACTCACGCATTTACTTCACAACCACCCCCATCCTCCGTCCTACGTTTTTCTTTAATGTTTTATCTTCTCGGGATCTATGGCTATCCCTCTCTGCATACGCCACCATTTTATAACATTTTCATTGATCTTTTAAATCATAATTCTCAGGTCATTAAATGTGATCTGTGATTAAATTATTACTTAGTTAACCACGATTATTTTCCTTAATTAATTTTACTTTATGATCTTTAGACATTTATTCAACTAGGGTCGTTACAATTATGACAAAACGACATGTAGCAAAGGAAAAGGAAAGAGTGTCAGAGGCAGCGAATAAAAAAGTAGAGGTTGATCAAATTGGATTGTCAGAAATGAAGCTTGCAATAAGTCTATTCAGTGTTGTCTATTGTTGTCCATTGACCACAATGACTGGACCATTTATATATGTAAGGTAAATCCAAACTCTTTAGTGGTTGCATGAATTTTATAGAATGAAATCAATTCGTTCTCATGATTAGTTTGTTTCTTTTGTCGTTGCATTTCCAAATCTGTTGATTTACCCAATTTCACACAAAGGTTGTATAGGCTTCATTAAATGCATTGAATGTACCTACAACTAAGAATGGATATCTAAATCATTAGTCTAAAACTTTGACCATTGACTACCGATGGATAAATCTATTTAAGTCCTTCGAAAAACAAAATCTCATGGTCTTTAAGCAAAGTAACCACACAAATTCACTTTGGTGTTTCCTTTCCCTTGCTTAGGGGTATGCTAGTTATAGAAGTATAACAATGAAATACCCAATGAGATTACATCATTGTAGGACACTAAATCTAGGCTTTATAATTCCATTGATTCATTACATGATACTAATGAAATACTTCAAAATGAAGATAGTTCTTTGTATAACAATACTTCTAGTCTTCTTGAGAAGAATATTTTGCACAAGAAACTAATATCCAAGTTAAATATGATATCAATTCAATATAGAACTATATTCCAAACTTTGTCTAGGGATTAACAATTGCATATAGCCTTATGAGAATGCATGTTGTTGTAGAAGTTTTTGAGGAACTAAGATGTCACCATATCTAGCCACAAAATGAAGAGGATAGAAGACTTGGAGATCACCTGAATTTGTTTTATGTCCTGCCTTTAGTGCATCCCAAAGAATTTGATGGACATCAGAAACAAATCCACTTTATTCTGCTATGATTACTTCATTCTATTCTTCCATATTTACCAGCCCAAGATCAACCCTTGCAACTAGTATCTCCTTGAACAATATTGAAACCCTAAGGAAGGATGAGAGTGATCATCCCCTTGCCTTGTTTTATCCATTTTAACTCATTGAAGCATTCAAGGTTTTCCTTGATGGTTAGGAGTGACTATCCCCTTAAGGATTTTCTTGGCTAGGGTTTAGTTCTAGGGGTTATAAGTGGCTATCCCCCTAGGTTTTAAAACATAGTTGTCTTGATCTAGTGCTAGTAGCTCTTGAAGGTATAGGACGACACATAGTGTTTATGAGGGGATACAATCCAAGGTTTTCTCTCCTAGGAGGTTGAACTAGGCTTATGAGGTGATAATCCTATTATGGACTTTCAAGTCTTATTTTTCCCTCGGTCTCCATTGAACTGCTACATTAACTCCATATGCCCATTGAAAATGCATTGATCTTGAGACCTCCAAGTACTTTATTCAATAGTCTAAAGCTACCCAAACACATTTTTCTTGGACTTCACTCTCCACATTGAGATTCCTTTCCCTAAGTCCTAGCAATCTTAATTGAGGAAAACCCCCTTCAGTTGGAGGAAAGTTGGCTTTAAGTAAAAGAGGGTTGGTGAGGTGACAAGGGCCTTCCCTCTAAGTTACACATGATTGCACTTGGGATTTCAGACTTTAGCTCAACAATTGCGTTTCCGTGTGATAACACCTAGTGATCCTAAACCTCATTAGACAATACCACCTTTACGATTGGAATTTAGTCCTCCTCCTCAACCAACCTTGCCTAAGACCGATGACATAGATTTAAATATTGATATGGCTAGTATCTTAGCAAAAGTTAATGTACCTGTTCCTCTAAGTATTGATATTATATATTTTTTTAAATACCTACAACAATGTCACTATTGTGACGTCTTGGAGTGTCGCTTAGGGATGATTTTAAGGATGGAAATTTATTTTAAAATGTAGAAACCTTGGCGAATCTTACTAATCCTTCATATGCCAACTATAAATGTTTGGCCATATGTTTGTAAAAATATTCAAATTTCTAAGGATTTTATATATTTTTTATTATTTTTTGGCGATTTTTAAGGTAAAATAATTTTATCCTATAGAATTTGGGCGAATCATTTTTAAAATAACGAATCTTGTTTTTGGAAAAACCATGGAAAATTAGCCCATGAGCGAAATTTAGCCCCTAAAATCACTGTCGCTCCCATAGCAACCACGTCGGAGCTGATACCTCTTAACGTTGCTCTTGCCAGCTCCAAGACTAATGATATAGATTTAAATATTGATATGGCTAGTATCTTAGCAAAGGTCAATGTACCTATCCCTCTCAGTATTGATATTGCATTTTTTTTTAAATACCTACAACACAGTCGCTATTGCAACGTCTTGGAGTGTCGCTCCCATAGAAACCACATCGGAGCTGATAACTCTTAACATTTCTCTTGCCACCTCCAATACATCTCTCTCTCCACCTCCAAGATATCTCTCTTGCCACCTCCAAGAAGTTTCTCTTTCCACCTCCAAGACGCCAGTCTTTCCAGCTCCAAGAGTGTCACTCCCATAGCAACCACGTCAGAGCTGGTACCTCTTAATGTCTCTCTTTCCACCTCCAAGCCGTTGCTCTTGCCACCTCCAAGCCATCTCTCTTGCCACAACCAAGACATCGCTCTTTCCACCTCCAAGTCGTCTCTATTTCCACATCCAAGACGTCACTCTTGCCACCTCCAAGCTGTCTCTCTTGCCACCTCCAAGACATCTCTCTTGCCACGTCCAAGACGTCGATCTGGCCATGTCCAAGATGTCAATCTGGCCACCTCCAAGACGTCGGTCTTACAAAGGATATATGGGGGTTGGACAATCAAATNCCTCCAAGCTGTCTCTCTTGCCACCTCCAAGACATCTCTCTTGCCACGTCCAAGACGTCGATCTGGCCATGTCCAAGATGTCAATCTGGCCACCTCCAAGACGTCGGTCTTACAAAGGATATATGGGGGTTGGACAATCAAATCTGAGATGACATGTGTCTGCATGAAACGTTGCAATAAAGACAAAATCTATGTCATCGGAAAAGCGATGTCATGTGAAACGACGTTTGTGGGGTTTTGTTGTTTGTCATTCTCCCAACAATATAAAGTGGCAATTGCGTCGCATGCGCCGTCGAAATTCGACCCAAATGTACTAGTGTAAGTAACGTTTTTTGCATACACAGAGAATGAATTATGTAACAACCCTAATTAATTCTTTAATTATCATGATTAATAAATATTAGTTTAATAAATGTTATCTTAATAAATATTAGTTTAATGAATTATTAAAATAGATTTTTTTTGAAGACTTATTTTATAATATAATTGTTATTGGTAGTTGAACCAATTTATGGGGGGGATAAGGTTATTGAGTGATTAATGAGGGGAAGGTAGTTGGATAAGGGAGGACATGGAAGATAAGGCAGGGGAGACGACTCGAGAAGGAGGGAGTGGTTTTAGTTGAGTGATATTTTTAATTTATGGGAATGTGATAAATTTGGAGAGAAGGAAGGAGAAGGGAGGAAGCAGTTTGGGATGCATTTGTTTTTCTTACATCTTACTTGAGGACTCTTACAGGGGTACGTGTTGTTGGGAATTTTGGGCTCGGGGACCAGGAAACTGTAAGGAATCTTGGGGCTAGGGAGCCGGAGAGGTTGTTCATAGATGGCTAGGAGTTTAATCAGTTTGGGCAGGATTCATCAACTTCAGTTTAGCTTCAGTTCAACATCAGGTTGAGCTTCAGTTCAACATCAGATTGAGGTAAATAAATTTAATTATCATTATGTTCATTATTATACTGTTGTTTATGTTCATAATTATACTGTTAAAACTATCAATTATTATGCTGGAACAATATTATTATGCTGGTAAATAAAGAAGTAAATAAGATAGAGTTTCTGTAATTATATTTATGTTTTATGAGGCTCTGTATGCACATGCGTTACACATGGTATCAAAGTCAATTTTCAAAACTTGGACCAGGGCCTACCCACCTACCCACATGTAAGAAAGAAAGTTTAGGAATGTTGTTCCAACATGAACCCAAAAATTTAAACAACCCCTAAATAGTTATATTAAAACCCTTTACAACAATTTGGAAACAACAGCCCTAAAACCCTCTAACCACAACTAGTAAATAACCATAAATAAGTATGAAATGTCAATGAAAACTTCATGAACTTGTTCACCTATACAAGTGAAATCCTTGAAAGGAGTTATGTAAATAAAAAACATATAAATAATCTGTACATGAAAATATATAGGAGTGTAAATATAAATCTGGGCTCGAGGGCCAAGCTCCAACTCCAGCTCCACCTAACCTGCAAGCCAAGCACACAAATTTTAACAAAGATACATATATAAATAATATACATATTGAAAATGTAAAGGAAGCACAAGACTTACAAAAATAAACTGGAAAAAAACACAGAACTATGCCTCACTTATTACTCACTTTTAAATTGGTTGCTTTTAATTCCTCTAACTTTCACGGTATTACCCCAAAAACCACTTTGAACAAATGAATTAGTTTTAGGACCACGCTAATAAATAAATTCCTTTGTACAACAAAAAATTCTTTAAAAAAAAAAAAAAAAACTTCTCAAGTATATTAACATTATGCACAGAGGCTCATAAGATGCTCATGAATGTAGACTATAAATTATATATTCTGCTAATATACAAAGAATATAAATAAAGTTTAAATATGTCCAAACCTATGTATCACAAGTGTGAAGTATCTAAAAGTTTGAAGCTTATTTTTGTGTCCAAACCCTCACACTCTCTTCTTAGCGAGCTCGGTTGGTCTTGTAAACATGGGAAATATCAGGAACCAAAGGGTCGTCTGGATTGGGGTCATCCAACATGCAAAAAATTGACAGAAGGACCTTGGAAATAGTAAGTGCATGGATCCATTGTTCCTTCAGTATATCTAGGCAGATCCTTCCATTTAGATTAATATTTGGATGATAAATCTTGGTTTGGAAGGTGATCTTAGGAGGCTTGAAGGGGTAGTCGTTGGGAAAATGAATTTGGGTGAAGAAGACACCGTCTGCAAAAGGAGTATTAGGAGAACCCATGATGGAGTCATGCCAATGGAAGAGGTCTTCTCCCACAGGACCTGTGTTGCACGATGAAGGTGGATCCCTCTGCAAGTCCACCAACTCTTTCTGTATTCGCCTGCTTGCCAATTTTCAACTCACCCTCTCAATAATCAATATTACCCAATTCAATGCCAACTCAAAGTCAAAAGGAAGATATATAATAAAAACAAATTGTTGACCCGAAGGCCAATCTCCACTTCACAAGCCAAGCGCAACTACCATACATAACATGTGAGTTAAAAACAAAACGCACCAAATTCGAGACCAAGCACCTAAAGTGCCCAACCACATGGAGAAGGATCCCAAACAAGAGACTTTCTATTGCATTACATGTCCAGGCTAACACATGGGTTCATATCTTGCATCACCATAATCCTACGCACAGACCAACGCCCAAGACCAAGCACCTACCAAGAAACCAGGTCAATAACCCTCGTGTAAGTCATTACATAGCCAAAAGCCCAAGAAACTAGTATGCTCTACCAAGTCACCAAGCCATCCGAAAAAAGATCGTGATCACTAATAGAAAAGGTTCCAGCAAGAATCATTGCCTCCTGTATGTATTCCTCGAAGGAATGCATTACCATAGCAATATGATAGTGTCAATCCTGCCATTGCAGAGTGGGGGAGAAAACACCGGACGCAGTTGCAGAAAGGGGAGAGGTGGCAGAGGAGGTAGGGAGAGTAATGCGGGCAAGTGGATGTAGAGTTTGGTAGTGGAGAGCAAGGAGAGAAGGGAACATGGGCCTCATGTGAGGACCCACGCTGCCCTACTTTTAAAAATTTCAAATTATTTTAATCTTTTTTTGCTGTTATAGTTTATTCTGATTATTTTATATATATTTTTATTATTCGTTTAAATTTAAATTATTTGTAATTATTTAAAAAAAAATTATTGTTAAAATTTAATTGTTTTTATTTTAGAGTAAAGTTTAATTATTTCAAAAATCATTATTTAGTGTAAAATTTTAATTTTAATGTTTTAATTTGATTAATTTAAAATTTAAAATTTATTTCAACTAATGATATTAGTGATTAATTAACTAGTGACCAATTAATTAGAATGATTAATTAATTAAAGTGAGTAATTAATGTTAATAATTAAGTACATATTTAATGATTAATGTTAATGATTAATTATGTTCAATATCACATTAACTAGTTTTAAAAGAAAATTTTAAGGACTTAAACCATGAGAAAGGGGGAGGGGGCTTCATGCGCATTAAGAAGGTAAGTTAGACAAATTGTCGAGTGTGGTACAGTACTAGCATAGCTAGAAAAGCGAGAGAGTCAATAGTTTTCTTAGCCGAAGACATTGATCTTAGATGATTTAACCCTGACCTAGCCACTTACCCTAAAAAGAGTAATGTTTGTTTACAGACAAGTAAAAAAAAAACTTACACCTAACCCTATGTTTACAAGTATAAGTTGCGCAAATGTGAACTGCCTTAGATTCTTCCCTGACGAGCATTTGGTTTGATGCAGATTCCATTATACAAGATGGAAAGGACTCAGGGAAATCGAGGCCGAGGGGCATCGTCCTAAGGACTGCCAATGTCAGCGCTGCCACCACCATCGCCTGAATTAGCTCTCATTTTGCGCTCTTTGGAGGCTATTAATGAGACTTTAAAGGGGCGTTGACCAACAAGGGTCGAAGTGGAGCCCCCACCATATGGATTCGGTAACCCTGAAGCGTCGAGGGATTCATGGGGAGGGCCTCCACCCGAGGACATCACTAGAGAACTGCAGAAGATCAAACTTCCATAGTTTGTTGGGGGTTATGCGAGTGAACGTGCAAAGGCATGGTTGGAAGGAATGACATGATGTTTCTCCTTAAGAGACTATGCTTCCATGTCAAAGGAGAAAATAACGATCTTTCAGCTGAGGGACAGTGCCTTGAACTGGTGGGGAAACCTGGAGAGGCAGTTGCACCTTACCCCAGAGATCGTCTCATGGGAAATTTTTGAGGAAAGGTTCCAAAGGAAATATTTACTAGCTTACTACGAGGAACAACAGGTGGGAGCATTTCATTCTCTAGTACAGGGAAACATGATCATGTAAGAGTACGGGATCAGGTTCATGTATTTGGTAAAATATGTTTCATACATGGATAATGATCAACAACAGGCAGAACACTTTGTATATGGGTTAAAGCCTAAGATAAGGGCCATGGTACGGATTTGGAAGCCATCGTCAGTAGTGGAAGCAGTTGAAAATGCACGTTATGAAGACTAACATATGAGCTTAAATGAAGGTATGATATTGACCTTTCCACATCATCCTAGATACGTGGGGAACACCCCTCAGATATTCTGCAGGGAAGAGAGATCTAGGCCACCTCTTTATGGTAATAGAGTCACACCGAGGATAGTTGATACATGTATTTCAATGGAAACAAGTGAAACATCCCACTCATCACCAACAACGTGGGCAGGTCCACGACCTTCTCAAGGAGCAACAAGTAGGGGTAGGGGCTCCAGGGGAAGGAAATCATTTCAGAGACAGTCACAAAGTTGTGCGTAGGTTCCATATCGTGTTACATGTTGGGGATGTGGAGGACCCCATTACCAACATAGCAACTAGATTTATGCAGTAATTAATAATCACCAGGAAGAACATCAATCCACGGTGGTGGAGTCGTCAGGTATGCTAAATCATGTCAATGTTAAAATTTTATTTGATTCTGGTGCTACCGATAGTTTAATTTCACCATCTGCATTAGAAAAGAGTGGGTTGGCAGCCTATGAGCATGATGACTTTAAACAAGTTGAGATGAATTTGGGGGAAAAACAAGTGGTAGGACCTAATGTTGATAATTGTCTAGTAGACCTGGGAGTGTGTACTACCAGGTTGAAGGTATACGTCACTACTCTCGGGACGTATGACCTAATCATTGGAATAGATTGGTTAGAAGCCCATAGAGATATGGTATATTGATTCGCGAAAAAATGTTCTTTCTGTTGACGATGAAGGAAGGCCCGTAGAGATCCATGGTGTATGGAGTAAGGTGTCTCTACGCTTTATCTCGACCATGAAGGTTAAATGTTACATGAGGAAAGGGTGTCGACTATATGTAGTGGAAGAAGTCAACGAAAGGAAAGGACCCTCCTTGGATTAGTACCCTGTATTATCGGAGTTTAAGGATGTTTTTCCAAAAGAGTTTCCAGGGTTACCTCCTGAGAGGGAGATTGATTTTACTATTGACCTAAAACCGGTTGCAGAGCCAATTTCCAATAATCTATATAGGATGATAGGGACAGAAATTTGTGAGTTGCAGATGTAGTTGAAATAACTACTCAACTTAGGGATAATAAGGCCCAGTCTCTCACCTTGGGGTGCACCAATAATTTTTGTGAAGAAGAAGGATGGTTCCTTACGACTGTGTATAGATTATAGGGACTTGAATTGTGATACCATGAAAAATAGTTACCCAATGCCACAGATAGATGATCTCTTTGATTTGATGAAAGGAGAAAGGGTGTTCTCAAAAAGTGATTTGTGATCAGGGTATCACCAGTTAAGGATTAAGGAAGGCGATATTCCTAAAACTGCATTTCAAACTCAGTTTGACCAATGCGCCAGAAGTATTCATGAGACTCATGAATGGTCTATTTCGAAAGTACTTATATCTCTTTGTACAGGTCTTTCTAGATGATATATTCATCTATTCCAAGAATGAAAGAGAATACGAAGAACACTTGCGAGCAGTTTTGTCCTACCTTAGAGAGAATAAATTGTATGGAAAGTTGTCGAAGTGCTCCTTCTTCCAGAAAGAAATTCATTATTTAGGTCATATCATTTTCGGTGAAGGAATATTTGTGGACCCAAAAAAGGTAAAGGCCATTATGGAATGTCCAGTACCGAAAAATGTGCATGAGGTAAGAAGCTTCATCGGGCTAGCAGGTTATTACCGTATATTTTTTGAACAATTCTCTAAAATAGTGAAACCCATCACCACTCTGCAGTGCAAGGGGTTTAGGTATGAATGGACAGAATAATGATATACTTCATTCATCGAGCTTAAGAGGTTACTAACCAGTGCACCAATTCTACAAGTGCCATATATGGAAAAAGACTTCACAGTTTGCACAGATGCCTCGAAGCAAGGGCTGGGGGTTGTGCTAATGCAAGATGGAGGAGTGATAGCGTATGCGTCGAGGAAGTTTAATAAACATGAGGAGATTTACGCTACTCATGATTTAGAGTTGGAAGCTGTAATGCTAGCTCTAAAACTTTGGAGGTGCTATCTAGTGGGGCGAAACTTTGAGCTCAAAATGGACCATGAAAGTTTAAAACATCTCTTCACTCAAAGGTATCTTAATGCCATGTAGAGGTGATGGAGTGGGTTTATGAGTGAGTATGATTTTGGTATTTAGTACATCAAGTGAAAATAAAATGTGGTCACAGATGCCTTGAGTAGGAGACCACGTGTCTTCTCCTTGGTACCCTTAAAAGTCAATCTGAGGGAGCATGTGTTGACGAAACTCCTTGGAGATAGTTGGTATTTAAAGGTTACTTCAAACCTCTAGAGTGGGAGGAAATTAGATCCAAAGTATGAAGGATATAGCCTGGAAGCAGATGGACTATTAATATATTAAGGAAGGATGTACTTCCCCAAAGGTGGGGATATTCGAAAAATTATATTTAAGGAAGCCCATAGAGCACTTTATTGTGCACATCCTGGTGTGAAGAAAATGTACACAGACATGAAGAAGATTTTCTTATGGGTAGGAATGAAGCGTGATGTAGTCCATTTCGTCGCCAAGTGCCTAGAGTGTCAACAAGTGAGAGTCGATCACCACCACTCGACAGGTCTCCTACAACTGCATGATGTCCCTATATTCAAGTGGGAAGTCATTTCTATGGATTGTGTTGTGGGGTTACTACTCACATCTCATAGACACAATGACATTCTTGTGATAGTTGATAAGTTAACCAAGAGTGCTCATTTTATTCTGGTTAGAGACACTTATGATTTCACTGATGTGGCACACATGTTTGTAAGTGAGTTCATCCGTTTGAACAGGATACCCAAGAATATCATTTCATATAGGGACTCCAGATTCACTTCAAGGTTTTGGACAAGTTTCCAGTCAGTGTTGGGGACTCAGTTGAACTTAAGCACAACTTATCACCCTGAAAAATATGGGAAAACCGAGAGAGTAAATCAGGTTATGGAAGACATTCTTAGGATGTATGTTATGGATAATCAAACCCATTGGGAGAAGTACCTACCTTTGGTATAGTTTTCCTACAATAACAATTTTCATAGCTCCATTGGAATTCCACCCTACTGACGCAACCGCACCCGCAGGCACGCCCTCTCACACAGGATCTTCTTCTACCTCGGCCCGAAGAACTCAAAGGTTCCTCTAATTCCCTATCGGAAATTTTCCTTACCCACAACAACACTTCAAATGATCTCCCTTAATGATCGGGAAATCAGACTTCGCGATTTCGTGAATCCTATGGTTCTGTGTTTGTTGCCTCACGATTCCCCGAACTCCGACGCAAGTCAACGTTGACCTTTTCAATGATCTCGTCACCTCATCGGGACTTCAAAATTCATGGGATCACGAATCCTAATGTCAATGGATTCGGGACTTGCCTTTTCCCGATCCTCGATACTATGCCACCTATCTACACTAGCTCCTGTTGTGGCCCACACAACTTTCCCGTCGGGATATCGCGTTTTGCGACTCCGAGCTGCAAGAATAATCTGTCCTCGAAAACCTTGATTCTCTGAACCCCGACTTCCTTGGATCTCCTGACACGTGTCCTTAAAAATGAATGGTTCTGGACTCTTCGGGATATCGTGGATCGCAATATCGTAATTCTCGTTGCAACAACTTGGAGCTTCGACTCGCGAATCCCCAATACACGATATCACGTGTAGATCTGACGGTCCTTGTGACTTGGATCGATCGCTCTATCCCTCCTGAGCTTTAAACCTTCGGACGTTCTCACCGTAACCTCCTTGCACCTCCGCAAGATCCAACGACACTTGACACTTCGCGAAATCTCCTCAGAGGATTTCGACCATCCGTTCTCCCTTTGATGATTCTGCGAAATGATTGTGTTCCTCTCCATGAAACTCGTCCACCTTCTCTCAAGCCTTCTACGCTTCTTGCAAGATTTCAAGGCACCAAATCCCTGTGCTTCCCTTGGTAATTAATCAAGGTTCTATACCTCCTGAGCTTGTTCTCGACTTCTCAAGTCCTTCAGACAACTTCTTGCATGCACTCCTTGTGGAAAACCTTCAACGATGTCTAAGTGTTGAAGTCTCTCGACTCTGCGCACTCCTGCAGCAGCAGTCTTTCAGTTCCTTACTCAGGTTCGCAACCCTGAGGCTTTCCCTTGGCCTACGCACTCCTTGCACGGAACTGTGCCTAACTGCACCTTCGAGGAAATGAGAACAAAATCTATCTCTAATTGAACCCTTCTGTCAACGCACTCCTTGCGGACAATTCGACTGCACTCCTTGCAGGAATTCTCTGGCTCAATTAGAGAAACAATTGAAACTCATCCTTTCACCCTCTCAGACTTCAATTCATACATGAAATCAAATACACGACATATAAAGCAAATGTATGACTGGAAAGAAAACATTCATGAGCATAACATCAATATACAGTGAGTAACACAAACCATGAAATTGAACCAATCTTCTTCTATTAATTCATTATCAGTACATGGGTGTTCTTCATACAGTTCTCTGCATGATCTTTCACTTCTTCTCCTATGCTCAGGCTAATGTTACAATGATACAATGAGGGTGTCTATATCCGTTTTCCCTCTTGGACTCTAAAGCTATCAAATCTAAAATTAAATTCCTATCTACCAGCATTAACTATATTAAATGCCGACTATCTACCTAAGGATGAGAGCTTAAAGGCTCAAGGTTCATTACAATATACAAGTGCGCCTTATCTTAAATGACTCATTTAAGATCCGCGCAACAATTCCAAAGCGTTTTAAAAATTTGTGCTGGCTTGTCCAGCTATCCTCCGCTTTCGCGATGGCTCTTTTGATGTGCTGGCGATGCTCCTGCATCATACTCCTCGTCTTGAAAACTTTCATGGGATCCTGTCCATTATCTCCTACACAGTATATCCATGCTTCTGTATTTTTGTTTCGCTCTCCTAGCTGGCATCTTCAACTGGATGGTTCTTCCACTTGACCAGATATTCAAAATATTATTTTCTTCTGGTCTTTTTACCCACTCTCTTGTCCAGTATGCATTCCATTTGTGGCTTCTCTGCAATTGGCATCTATTTCATCCACTGGATCACTAGCAGCCTATCTCCAGTCTCTTCTTCTCCAACCCTGTATGGGTATAAATCTACAATATTGAATATCGGAGATATCCCTATCCCATCGGGTAACTCGATCTCATAAGCATTTTCTCTGAATTTTCTCAAGACCTTGCATGGCCCGATTTTTTTCATCTTTAACTTATTATATGTTCCCCTCGGGAACCTTTCTTTCCTTAAATGTGCCAAAAATAGATCACCAAATTCGAGCTGAAGTTGTCTTCGATGCTGATCTGCTCTGCGCTTCTATTCCTGGCTTGAATTTTGCAGTCATTGCTTCACCTTGCTGTGAAGTTCCTTCATTGCTTCAACGAATTCTTCTCCACTAGCACTGCTAGTTGCAGTCTGTTCGAAATCCCTCAGTTCAGAAATTCCTCTCAGTTGTGTGCCATACACAATATGAAATGGACTTTTTCCTGTGCTCCGATTTACTGAGTCATTGTATGCAAACTCCGCCTGTGGTAGTATGCTATCCCAGTTGTTGTGGTGCTCTATCACCAAGCTTCTCAGCAAGTCTCCCAGACTTCTATTGACCACTTCCGTTTGTCCATCGATCTGAGGATGATAAGCTGAACTAAACGCCAAGTTAGTTCCTAGCTTCTTCCATAAGGTCCTCCAAAAATGCCCTATGAATTTAGTGTCTCTGTCTAAAACTATGCTTTTCGGCAATCCATGAAGTCGAACGACCTCCTTGAAGAACAGATCGGCGATGTGAGTCGCATCGTTGGTTTTCTAGCATGGGATGAAGTGTGCCATCTTGGAAAACCTGTCCATGACCACAAATACTGAATCAACACCTCTTTGTGTCTTTGGCAACCCCAATACAAAATCCATGCTTATCGCCTCCCAAGGCTTCTCTGGTATGGGCAATGCTTGATAAAAACCTGCATTCTGATTTCATCCCTTCGAATGCTGGCAAACTCTACATCTGTCTACAAATTTATTGACATCTACTCGCATGCCCGGCCAAAAATATGATTCGCTCAACTTCCCGAATGTTTTTTCATGACCAAAATGTCCTGCTAATCCACCACTGTGTTTCTCTTTTAACAAGTTCTCCCTCATGGAGAAATTCAGAATACACAGTTGATTGCCTCTGAACAACAACCCTTCCTGGATCATATAATCTATCCAAGGACTCCTATCTCTAAGAACTGGATTCTCAGCTACTTCATATGCTTCTGCAAACTCTACATCCCCTACGTACATGTCCCTAAGATCATCAAACCCCAATTTTTTGACTCAGAACTCCTGCAACAACAAACACTTCCTTCTCAAACCATCAACCACTTTGTTAGAAGTACCCGAAATGTGTTTAATCACAAATGTGAAACTTTGCATATACTCTACCCATTTTGCATGTTTCTGATTCAACTTCTCCTGTTGAGTCACAAACTATAATGCATGATTGCCACTAGATAAAACAAACTCCTTTGGGATCAAGTAATGCCTCCATTTCTTCAATGCTTGTATGATAGCATAGAAATATTTATCATACATGGAGTATTTCAATTTTGCTTCATTCAGTTTCTCACTGAAATATTCAATTGGTCTGTCCTCCTGACTCAAGACCGCTCCTATGGCAAACCCACTTGCGTCAAATTTCACCTGAAATGTTTTCTGGAAATCCGACAACACTAACACTGGTTGTTCTGTGATCTTCCACTTCAACAGATTGAAGATCTTCTCAGCCTCTGTTGTCCAGTGAAAATATTTATGCCTTTTCTTCACTGTATCCATCATTGCTGCGCTAATTCCACTAAAATTCTTGATGAATTTTCGGTAGAAACTAACCAAACCATGAAAACTTCTCACCTCAAATACATTTCTCGGTGATGGCCAATTCTTGATCACTTCTACCTTATCCAGATCCATCCTCAACTCATTCGCTGAAATAACAAACCCCAAGTAAATGAGTTATGTCTTCATGAATGAGGACTTCCTCATATTGATCAACAACTTCTCCTGCTGTAGCTTCTTCATCACAATGGACAAATGCTTCAAGTGCTCTTCCACTGATTTATTGTAAATCAGTATATCATCCAAATACACAATGACAAATTTTTCGATGAACTCCCTCAGGACTTCATTCATTAACCTCATAAAAGTACTTGGTTCATTTGTCAAGCCAAACGACATGGCTAGCCATTCATACAAACCTTCGTTTGTCTTGAATGTTGTCTTCCACTCATCACCTTCTCTCATGCGAATCTGGTGATATCCGCTCTTTAAATCAATCTTTGAAAAATACTTTTTCCCACTCAGGCAATCCATCAGATCATCCATTCGTGGCAATGGAAACCTGTACCTGATGGTTATCTTATTGATATCTCTTGAGTTGGTACACATTCTCCAACCTCCATCCTTCTTTAGACTGAGTACCGTTGGAACGACACATGGACTCAAGATTTCTCTGACCAATCCCTTGTCCAATAACTCCTGGACCTGCTTCTTGACCTCCTCATTTTCCTGCAGCGTCAACCTGTACATGGCTTTATTCGGCTATCAATATGATGACTCACACTCCTCATCGGTGGCAACGAACGAGGTAATTCGTCCACTATGATGTCAACGAACTCTTCTAGTAGTTCCTAAATCTCTTCTAGTAGATCATCCACTCTTGTGCTAGTCAGAACAATCCTTGGTTTACTGACCACAAAGAATTGTGGATCTTCCTTTTTCTTCACCTCCGTAAGAAGCTCCTCCCCACTCATGAGAAGTACTGTGTTTCTTACTTCTGGCTTCACCTCCTTATCCTTTATCGGAAGCAACAGATGGGTTCTCCCATTCTTCTCCAGGGTATATGTGTTCATTCTCCCATCATGAATCACATTTCTATCATATTGCCATGGTCTACCCAGCAATAAATGACATACATCCATAGGAATAACATCACATAAGATCTTATCATTATATCCACCTATTTTGAATTCAACCAAGCATTGTTTAGTAATAGTTACCTGGTGTCCCTTCTGTAGCCATGAAACTCTGTATGGGCTTGGATGATCAGTCATCTCCAGCTCCAACTTCTCTACCATCTCGGTCGAAACGAGATTATCCGTGCTACCGCTGTCTACAATAACCTTGCACACCCTGTCCTTGGTTTTGCAAGCAGTCCTAAAGAGTCTGGTCCTTTGGAATGAAATTTCCACCTCTTTCTCAGGTGTCAAAAGGACTTTTCGCATCATAAGCGATCTTCCGCCTTTTGTGTCTTCTACCTCAACATCTCGCCTCTGTGCTTCGGTGATGTGAGCTTCTCCAACGTCCTTCTTTTTCTCTGGACACTCGTAAGACTTGTGCCCATTCTTTCCACATGTGATGCATGTGATTACTCCACCTCTTCTTCTTCCTCTACCTCTAGTACAAGGAAAAGTGTTGTTGTCAGCATAAGCTCCTCTTTTCTCTATATGTTGCCCTCTCTGTTCAACGTATGTCCCTCTCTGTGAGGTTCCACCTCTCTCAATTTTACCCTGAGGTCTCTTCCATTAATCCTTCGGCTACTGGTATTTATCCTGGGCAACTGCCTTGCCTCTGGTCTGACTTCTACCTCGCCCTCGCTGACCTTTCTTACAGCTCAACTTCTCTTCGGCTTTCAGAGCCATATGATAAGCATCCTCCACCGTTCGAATGGTTACCATGCTCAATTCATCCTGAATGTCGCATCTCAGACCATTCAGATATCTGGCAACTTTCTCATCATCGCTCTCCCGATGACCTGCCCTGATGTTCATTCGATATAATTCCTCCATGTATTCTTTCACTGTCATTAGCTTCTATCTCAGGTTATGCATCCTCCTGAACATAGTAATTTGATTGTCTCTTGGGATGAATTTAACCTTCATATTCGCAATCAATCGAGCCCAACTCTTAATCTTCTGCTTTCCCTTGCAGCGTCTGTCAGCTTGTAGCTCATCCCACCACAATGTTGCATGTCTTTTCAAGCGTGTAACAACATGCTTGACCTTCTTATCCTCTTCGATATCTTCATAATCGAAGTAGGTGTCAAGAGCTCTAATCCAGTCTAGAAGCTCTTCTGCATCCAGATTCCCCTCGTAAACTGGAATGTCCATCTTTGCCTTTGCACCCATTCTGGAAATAGCTTTAATTAGGCGTTCATTGGCTGCATCTTCGGCTGCAACTTCCTCATCGCGTTCAACCTTGAATTCACCCTTGGAATCACTCAGATCCCTGACACTGGCTGTGCATCTTTGTCCTGTCTCCATGTCCTCGAGTCTTTCTCGGAGATCACACATCTGTCTTTCCATTTCTGGAGTTTCTACCTGCCTACCTCTTCTCCACACCTCCCTGTCCTCTGGATCAGGTGACTGTCTTCCTCTCCTTGGCGGCATGGTGAATTTCCTTCTTCTCTGCTACAGAAAGCAAAGAGATATTCCTGCTCTGATACCACAACTGATGTAGCCGCACCCGCAGGCACGCCCACTCACACATGATCTTCTTCTACCTTGGCTCGAAGAACTCAAAGGTTCCTCTAATTCCCTATCGAGAATTTTCCTTATCGGGAAATCAGACTTCACAATTTCGCAAATCCTATGGTCGTGTGTTTGTTGCCTCACGATTCCCCAAACTCTGACGCGAGTCAACGTTGACCTTTTCAATGATCCCGTCACCTCATCGGGACTTCGGAATTCGCAGGATCGTGAATCCTAATGTCAATGGGTTCGGGACTTGCCTTTTCCCGATCCCCGATACTATGCCACCTGTCTACACTAGCTCATGTTGTGGCCCACACAACTCTCCCATCGAAATATCGCGTTTCGCGACTCCGAGATGCAAGAATACTCTGTCCTCGAAAACCCCGGTTCTCCGAACCCCGACTTCCTTTGATCTCCTGACACGCGTCCTTAACAATGAATGGTTCTGGACTCGTCTGGATATCTCAGATCGCGATATCACAATTCTCATTGCAACAACTTGGAGCTTCGACTCGCGAATCCCCGATACACGATATCACGTGTAGATCTGATGGTCCTTGTGACTCGGATCGACGGCTCTGTCCCTACTGATCTTTAAACCTTCGGACGTTCTCACCATAACCTCCTTGCACCTCTGCAAGATCCAACGACACTTGGAATTTCGGAAAATCTCCTGAGAGGATTTCGACCGTCCGTTCTCCCTTTGATGATTCTGCGAAACGATTGCGTTCCTCTCCACGAAACTCGTCTGCCTGCTCTCAAGCCTGCTACGCTTCTTGCAAGCTTTCAATGCACCAACTCCCTGTGCTTCCCTTGGTAATTAATCAAGGTTCTATACCTCCTGAGCTTGTTCTCGACATGTCAAGTCCTTCAAAGAACTTCTTGCGCACACTCCTTGCGGCAAACCTTCAACGACGTCTAAGTGTTGAAGTCTCTCTACTCTGCGCACTCCTGCAGCAACAGTCTTTCAGTTCCTTACTCAGGTTCGCAACCCTGAGGATTTCCCTTGGCGTGCAGACTTCTTTCACGGAACTGTGCCTAACTGCACCTTCGAGGAAATGAGAAAAAAAGCTATCTCTAGTTGAACCCTTCTGTCAACGCACTCCTTGGGGACAATTCCACTGCACTCCTTGCAGGAATTCTCTGGCTCAATTAGAGAAACAATTGAAACTCATCCTTTCTCCCTCTTAGACTTAAATTCATACATGAAATCACATACATGGAATATAAAGAAAATGTATGACTGGAAAGCAAACATTCATGAGCATAACATCAATATACAGTGAGTAACACAAACCGTGAAATTGAACCAATCTTCTTCTATTAATTCAATATCAGTACATGGGTCTTCTTCATACAGTTCTTTGCGTGCTCTTTCGCTTCTTCTCCTATGCTCAGGCTAATGTTACAATGATACAATGAGGGTGTCTATATCCGTTTTCCCTCTTGGACTCTAAAGCTATCAAATCTAAAATTAAATTCCTATCTACCAACATTAACTATATTAAATTCCGACTATCTACCTAAGCACGAGAGCTTAAAGGCTCAAGGTCCATTACAATATACAAGTGCACCTTATCTTAAATGACTCATTTAAGATCTGCGCAACAATTCCAAATCATTTAAAAAAAAAATTGTTGGCTTGTCCAGCTGTCCTCCACTTCCGCGCTGGCTCTTTTGATGTGCTGGCGATGCTCCTACATCACCTACGAAGCTTTGTATGGAAGGCCATGCAGAAAACCATTGAGTTGGAAAAGATTAGAAGACCGAGTGACAGTTGGGCCAGAATTGATTCAAGAGATGGAGGAACAGGTGATACAGATTAGACAGAGCGTAAAGGAAGCACAAGATAGACAGAAAAGTTATGTTGATGCAAATAGGACCAACCGAAGTTATAAAGAAGGAGATCAATTTTTCACTCGTATTATGCCTAATAAGAGTACCATTTGGTTCGGGAAGGGGACAAAGTTGTCACCTCGATTTATAGGACCGTTCAAAATCCAAGAAAAAATTGTACCCATTTCCTATCGTCTCGTACTTCCACCCCGGTTTCATAAAATTCATAATGTTTTGCATGCATCTGTTTTATGTCATTATGTTTCTGATGAATCACATAAACTAAATTGGAAGGAATTACAGTATCAGACATGGGAACCCTCATGGTAGAATCATTACACATATTGGACCATAGAGTTTAACAACTTAGGTACTGTCTGGTAGACCAAGTTAAGGTCCAATGGGACAAGTATAGTCCAATATCTGTTACTTGGGAGGATGCCAAGACATTACGACAAGATTATCCCACACTTTTTTGACCACCTAGAGAATATGTTTCTCAAAGGTTGGGTGTATGTAACACCACCTTTTAACTTAGGTAGCTAGGATTACCTAAGGCCTAATCACCTTTATTTTATATTCACTGCGAAACTATTAATGATACACTCAAACTTTTAAGAAGTATGAACCTATATGAATGTTTAATGTTATTTAAATGATGATGGATATTATGAAATCTATTATGTGAATGTCAATTCTATGAATGTTTAACGTTATTTGAATGATGATGGATATTATGCAATCGATTATGTGAACACAAATTATATGAATTCTTAATGTTATTTGAATGATCATGGATATGATGCAATCTATTATGTGAATGAAAATTCTATGAACGGTTAACGTTATTTGAATTATGGGCATATTATGCGATATATTTCTAACTTCAAAATTTTGACATTTAAAGTTGTTGGTACGTGGGTACCGAATTGAGATTATGGTCAAATACATTTACATGATGATAATGCATAAATATGTATGAGTTTTGTTATAGACTAATCTGCAGGTCAATAGGATATGAAATAGCCAAAGGATAATGGTAATAAAAGTTGATGTCATGACCTCCGACTGAGAAACAATACGGTATGAATCTTTATATGTGAAATTATGTTGGTTTGAATGCATTGCTATGATATGTGGACCAGTGCAGGTTTTTCAGGTGGTGAGACTGCCTAAAAATGAATATACGACGACAAAATTCCCAACAACATAGTGCCACTGTATATTCCATGGTAGGGTGTGGACCCTAGTCCTATTAGGAGGGGTGGAGGCATTTCCCACTATGTATCCTCTGAAACTTGGAGTCATGAGAGGATGGTGTTAGCTCATGCTCCCCCTAGACGTGTGATGATGACTATGAGTTGCCTGCTGGGGAAGCTTGGTCAAGAGAGTGACACTTCCGCTTACAAGTTCTATTTGGAGTTAGTTCAATATAGTTGACTCTCCAAGATAGTCCAACAGAGGAAGGATAGGAATGGAAGATAGAAGTAAGTTAGGGAGGAAGGATGAATAGAAATAGTTGAGAATGTATGTAGATTTTCCTTATAGTGGAATTTATTGTTTTCCCTTCTTAAAAGAAAATATGTATATATGTATATTCATAATTACTTAACTAAACTACAATTGTCTAAATGAACGTTGTTGAGCTAAATTATTGTAATTAATGGATTTTGCAAACTTTTTAATAGGTTTATTATCTTTTATAAAATGAATAGCCTTGTTGATTGGATTGGGCGCATACGAGAATTACTATAGGTGTGATAATTATTCTCATTAGTACATGCGCGAGACTTGTATGTGCTAGCTACACATGCATTTCTTGCACATGTACACTAGTATGTATGAGTTTTCTTTTGCTTACTTAATGATAATGTTGTTTATTGGATATGAATGTATGGACCTTCATTTCCCTTGTATTGTAAATTACTCTAACTTTTGGATGAAGTTTCTTGAAGGGTGGGTGTATGTAAAAACCCTAATTAATTCTTTAATTATCATGATTAATAAATATTAGTTTAATGAATTATTAAAATAGATTTTTTTTGAAGACTTATTTTATAATATAATTGTTATTGGTAGTTGAACCAATTTATGGGGGGGATAAGGTGGTTGAGTGATTAATGAGGGGAAGGCAATTGGATAAGGGATGAGAAGGAAGATAAGGTAGGGGAAAGGACTCGAGAAGGAGGGGGTCTTTTTGGTCGAGTGATACTTTTAATTTATGGGAAGGTGATAAATTTGGAGAGAAGGGAGGAAGCAATTTGGGTTGCATCTGTTCTGCATCTATTTTTCTTACAACTTACTTGAGGAATCTCATAGGGGAACATGTTGCTGGGAATTTTGGGCTCAGGGGCCAGGAAACTATAAGGAATCCTAGGGCTAGGGAGTCGAAGAGGCTGTTCCTAGCTCGCTGGGAGGTTAATAAGTTTGGGCAGGATTCATCAACTTCAATCCAGCTTCAGTTCAACATTAGGTTGAGCTTCAGTTCAGCATCAGAATTAGGTAAATACATTTCATTATAATTATGTTCATTATTATACTGTTGTTTATATTCATCATTATATTGTTGTTTCTGTTCATCATTATGTTGTTTTTGTTCATCATTATACTGTTGTTTCTATTCATCATTATGTTGTTTTTGTTCATTAATATACTATTGTTTCTATTCATCATTCTACTGTTAATACTGTCAATTATTATGCTCGAACAATATTATTATGTTGGTAAATAAAGAAGTAAATAAGATAGATTTTTTGTAATTATATTTATGTTTTATGAGGCTTTGTATGAACATGCCTTACAAATTACGAGTACACATTGTTGATATATATTTTACACCGAGCGTAATCACGAATCCCCACCTTGGGTAAATACCGATTTTGTATACTTAGAGCATAAGTCACAATTTTTATAGCATTGGTATATCCTACACATAGCGTAATTATCGATCCCCACAGAGGGTAAATGACGCTACTATACATAGAGTGTAAATTACGATCCCCCCAAAGCGTTAACATAGTTTACACAGAGCTTATTTACAAATTTCCATAGAGGGATTTACAATGTGATTTATATTTTTCACAGGATGGAACCCACTAAACTCCCATAAAGGATTTATTCTATCCAAAATATAAATGCAGGGGTTTCCCACATAGGGTTATTGATTTCATATATGCATAAATGGTAAATATGAAAATCCCTACAGAGTTTGACAATAGATAAGTCAAAAAGGAGACAGACCAGGGTTCTACCCTTAAACATTTTGGGCCACGAAAGAACCATAATAAGTATGGGAAAAATAATAACAGACAACTAAGGAAAATGTAATAGATTCTAGAACTGAATCTTAAATACAAAGAAACCTCGGGAGAAGAACGCTTAAGGTGGAGAAACAATAATACATGAAAAACCTTAACAAAGAGAGAAATGGGAGTCTCTTAAACACAGAGAAACAAAGAAACCTTGGCAGCAGAGCCCTTAAGGTGGCACAACGATAATACATGAAAAACCTTAACAAAGAGAGAAATGGGAGTCTCTTAAACACAAAGAAACCTCGGGAGAAGAATGCTTAAGGTGGCACAATGATAATACATGCAAAACCTTAATAGAGAGAGAAATGGAGATTCTGATAATAGACATCTCTTATATCACATTACATCAAATAGATTATTCTTTCACAGAGTTGTTTTACTTAACTTGCGCATAGGAGAACCATAGATGCATCGCCTCCTCCCATATTTTACCAGGGCCGTGCTTCCCAAGTTGTCGACCTTACAGAGAAGGGAAAAATGTGAGCATATAGTGAAAAGGTCGTTTTCATATTTCATCATAGAGACAAAATGATTCAAGACCAAAGGGGAAAACAATGGACGATTTTTAAATTGGGCCTCATTAGAGGAGTAATGCAGTAGGTACGCGGTAGTACCTCTGCCATGTGAAACTATGGAGATGGTGAGCCTACATTGGACACAATGGATGAAGTGTCAAGTATAGGAGGTACGGTTCAGGTCTCTCCATTAATGGAATAACGAGGGCTTAAATTCCTACGACATCCAGACTGACATCCTCCATTAAGACAAATTTAAACTAATTTATTGTTGAGATGTGTTTCCAGTTAGGTAGGGTTACACTATTTATGTATGTATTGGTATATGCTCGCTATTCTATTCTAATGGAATACATCGTTGGTTCCAACACTTTAATCCTTATTATTAATGCTCGGTATATTGTTGGGGATACTGCTAGCATTATGATAATCTTGTAACAGTCTGTGGGTTAAATGATAACCATATATTTAGGCTAAAATCGTACGTCATGATAGTATCCACATAATAGACTACATGTTAAACGTTATGCAATGCTACGAATAAGGTTAGTGTTATACACTAAACGATATATTTATGTTATGGATAGTGTTAGTATATAATATCCATGAGATAGATAATATGGTAAACAATACATGTATAAATATGTTGATATGGATAGAGTTAAGGTTATGGTATCCATAGGTTAGTTTTTGTGATAAACTATATATATATATATAGTTTATCACATA
>SNQJ01S0007549.1:225239-235371 GCA_010110895.2 Picea sitchensis
ATCTTAGGATTTCATTGTTGATGGTGACAGTTTAAGTGAAGGTTATTATCATTTTAATTGCAATGAGTATGTTTGTTGTTGGCAATGTTATATTGTTTAAATTGAATGCAAATGATAATACCTGTTAAATAGTAATATTAACATTGTTTTAAGCTGGAACATTAAATATTTGCTTAATACTAACGGTATTGCTTGTTCAAATGGCAATATTGGTAATGGTTTTAATTTGCAAGATTAATGATGATGGTTGAATCGCAATGTTAATATTTGTTTAGTGGAATGTTCGTGATGATGTTTAATTGCAAGGGTATTATTCATTAAATTGAAGCGTTAATGATAAGGTCTCCATGGATTAATAATAATTAATGGAGCATTTGATCCTGATTGATGTCTTCGGGTCTCAATAGGAGTGGGTCATTATTTGAGTCCTCCTGACTTGTGTCTCCCGTAGAGGTCATGATTGTCCCTGATTTTGCAGTACTTGGTGGTATTGTATTGCATAGTCTGTTCGTGTTGGGCGGGATATAGACACCTCTTGTAGCTTAGTATTTATGTCTGTGTGTAAATCCGGTGGAAGGAATCCAGTGCTGTATCAAGAGTCTCGGGCTGTTTAAAGGCACAGTTCCACTCTTGCGACACACTCTGAGCCGTATCAGTAGTCTCGGGTTGTTTAAAGGCACATTTTCCACTACTGCGACTCTACTGTTGGATTCTTTCATTCTGTGACAGTACTGTACCTAACCCCTGGTGTCTGTTCCTGCTTACAGCTGCTAGTTGCATGCCTTATGTCCAGGGGCGTTTATTTCTTGTTGTCACTGTGATATGTCCGGTCGTCTTGATTGTGTTCATATTACTTGTGTCTTGTTGGTTCGAGTGGTGACGTAGAGTCGAGTGGGTTGTTTCTTCTACATGCGCGCACACACTTTAAACAAAAAGAAAAAATAAAAAAAATTGCACCTGTTTTCGGAGTTGTTGTCGTAACAAGGAGGGTCGTTACAGGAAGATTTACAAAATAATGCAGAAAATTTAGACATAACAGATCTGAGTTTGGACAGAAATCGTCTATTAAGATTCAAAAACAGGTTGTACACACCAAATTATGTTGAATTAAAGATAACAGTTTTGGATGAAGTACACAAGAAGCCATATTCTAGTTATCTAGGATACCAGAAAATGGTAACAACATTGAGGAAGTTGTTTTATTGGCCTAATATGAAAGACGAGACAACATAATACTTATCTAAGTGCCTAGATTATCAACAGGTGAAGGCTAAAAACCAACATCGAGCTGACCTGTTACAGCCTCTACCTGTACCAGAATGGAAGTGGGAGACTATATCACTGGATTTTATCACAGGTTTGCCTAAAACTAAAAAAAAAATGATTCAATTATGGTAATAATTGATAAGCTTAGCAAGTTTGCAAATTTTATTCCTGTGAAGTCTACTATTAACATTGTTGAAATATTTATGAAGGACATTTTTAGAATGCATGGTATTCCTAAAATGGTGATTTCGAATAAAGATGTCAAATTTACATCAACGTTTTGGAAATAATTGTTTGCAGGGTTGAATACTAACTTCAATTTCAACACCATCTACCATCCACAAAAATATGGGAAGACTGAACAAAACAACCAAATTGTGGAAGATATGATACGAGTGTACATAAGGACGAAACCAACTAAGTGGGAGGAGTACCTGCACTCGGTGGAATTTGCGTACAATAATGGTTATCAGACATCGACTACGATGAGCCCCTTCAAAGTACTATATGGAAGAAAGTGTACAACTCTGATTAGCTGGGATAACCTAGTTGACAGACTCGTGGTGGGACCAGAAATGCTCTAGGAAATGGAGAATATGGTCAGAAAAGTACAGAAAAAATTAAAGGAGGCACACGACAGACATAAAATTTAAGCAGATCTGAAAAGAAGACACCAGGAATTTCAAGTTGGAGATCATGTGTATTTAAAAGTCAAAGCAAGAAGTTCATTAAAGCTAGGAAACTGTTCAAAGTTGGTGCCTAGGTTTTGTGGCCCCTTCGATATCTGAGCTCGAATTGGACCCGTGGAATATCAACTTTCACTTTCCGCAAATTTGAAAGTTCACAATGCATTTCATGTTTCTTTGTTAAAAACATATGTTCATGATCCTACTCACATGATCGATTGGAACATGGTGCAGGTGGAACTAGAAGGCGAGTTCCAAGCGGAACCTCTATGCATTCTAGATAGGAGAGAAATAGTACTACAGAGTAGAGCCATCACCCAAGTAAAAGTTCAATGGAAGCACTTTAGGCCCGAGGATGCCACTTGGGAATTGGAGGAAGATTTGAAGAAATCTTATCCAACCTTGTTCTGATAAAGGAACGAACACTGAGGATACCGTTGTACTGAAGGGCGAGAGGATGTAATATCCCAAAAAATAATTAATTATTAAAGTTTGTATGCACTTAGGAATTTATTTATGGTTTTGGCAAATTCGAATTTGGAAAATTATTTCCATTTCTGGCAATTCTGAATTTGGAATTTGATTAATTGTAATTAATTATTGTGACTGTTGTGAAAAGATTTGATTTGCCCAACCAACTCTTTGACTATGACACTTGTAAGAGAAAAACATTTTTGTATTGATTACTGAAGGAAAAATGGAACAACCATGTTGAAATCAGCTGGCCATGACTCCATGAGTGGGAACAAGCTTGAACTACCTCGGGGCTGAATTTTACAAGTGGAAAATGAGGAATTTGGCCATTGGGAGTCCCTGAAAATCAGGGATTTGTAAAGCTGCGAAAATTCCCATAGGGGGAAAAGACATAGGAATTAGAAGCTTTTGCATATATAACATATGGGAGGAGGCAGGACATTGCTTAGTATGCTAGAGATGGGATATCACTTCCTGTTATGAGCACTGTTCTGAATGTGAGGCAAGGGGAATTTATGATCTGAAAGAGGACTATAGCATAGGAGGAGCATTGGAGTTTTCCCTTATGGACTCATGGTCAGGCTAGGGGGTGAACGAAGCAAGTATATTGGTTGTTATGTTCTATGGTTAGGTGGAACTTGGTTTTTCCATTTGTTGTCCCATCACTTTGTTCAGATATGTACATCTACTTATTTCCTGGTTGAATATTTTGTTGATTAAAGATGGTAGAATACATCTACTTATTTCCTGGTTGAATGTTTTGTTGATTAATAGATGGTAGAATACATCTACTTATTTCCTGGTAGAATGTTTTGTTGATTAATAGCTAGTAGAATGAAATGGATTTTAGAATAATCCTTTATAGTTTGATTTTTATTCAACCAGTAAATTTAAGAAAACTATTGTGAAGTTTCGTTGCAATGAAGTTGAGTCATGTATATATATATATATATATATCGTAACATGAATAGAATCACATAACTTCATAAACAAATAAATACACATAACACATAAAGTTGTTATTGACTTTTGAATAACTTGAGATTTCAAGTATTTTCCATTAAATCCGACTATATTAATGGAGCATAAAGTTACAATCCTTTTTCATTATAGTAACCCATAAATTAATGTTCAATGATATATATACATAAAGCATACAACATGTTACAGAGTCGGTACAACACTTGAAACAAGTCTTCAAATTCTACATAACACATGCGATCATAACTATTAAATAGTGAAATCGTATTCAATATAGGGTTTCCCCTTTGTCTATTTCCTTTAAGAATTGAAGATACAAGTAACCAGATATCTATAGGAGCCTGGTATAAAACTATCACGATAATAGTATCCTAGGGTGGAACCTGTATCACTTTAAATAGAACCTGGGTGGTTATTTTTTTTTAACATCGCAAATTGGAACTTGAATACCTTTCAAGTGAGGTGACCTCATCAATCCACATCCTGAGAGCGATTAAGTCCTGGAAGGGAAAGATCAAGAATAGCTATAAAAAATTTTATGAAACGAATCAACGAAAATTAATTATTGAAGATAGAGTAATGTTCAGGAGGAATTCATGAAATTAAAACATTGCATATTTAATATGCAAACAAACACTTAACTTGAGGTTGGCCTGGGTGCATTCCCATTAGCATCGCTGAGAAAATTGTCCATAGGCCCGAAGGGGAGAAGTGGATCCAGAATTATCTGACGGGTACACTCGGAAGTAAAATAGGGGTCCCATCATTAGACTATGGTAACCGAAAGAGTTAGTCAAGCATTCCATAATGAAAATAAGAAAGAAGAACTCTTCTAAATATCTAATATTTTGGTAACCATAATGATAAAGAGTTCACATAATACAGTGCATGTCAAACAGAGGTGTTGTTGTTGGATTCAGAGTTTCATATAGGGCCACAGAACACTGGTATCATAACTTTTAAATTTACAAACTGAAGATGAGTAAAACACAGAAATAGCAGAACTACTATATGTTCCTAGTAATCATTAAGTAGGGTTATACATATATATAAATGACTATATATACACACATATGTAATCATATAGAAAGAAATGATAGAATTGTTGTACGTTCTTATTGGTCATTAAACATGGCTATATATATGTAAATGACTATATATACGCACATATGTATTGATACATAAAGAAATGATAGCACTGTTGTATGTTCCTAGTGGTCATTAAACATGGTTATATATGACTGTATACACACACACAAAGATATGTGTGTGTGTGTGTGTGTGTGTGTGTGTGTGTGTGTGCATAAAGGAAAAATAGAACTATTTCTATGTTCCTATTGACTATTGATTTATATATGTTGAATTTATTTTCAGACCAGTACAACACCACAGAGAATATATACAAATAATAACAGTTCGAATATAAATTTTATTACTACAGAAAACATAGTGGTGAACTCAAATTATTTTAAAAAATCAACCCTTGTATTCAATCGAGCATTGTTCAAAACATTACAGTATCATAGACCAAAGACTCCAAAGTAACTTGTAGTATAAAAAAAATTCTAAGAAGTAAATAAGGAATCATGTTGTAATCAAAGTAAGGTACACCTAGATAGGAACTCAAATACCTTTTGAGAAAGCGGTTTTCCTCAATCCTCTTTTCTCGATTGCATAAACCTAAAAAAGGAGAAAACAAGGGTTTAGTAATCCATGATAGTATTTTCATTCTATGGAATTTAAGTATAAATAGTAAGTTAAAAAAATACTTAGCTTGAGTTCGATGAAGAACCAGATTGCCACATGTGCCTGTGTGGCAATTTGCCAATGACCCAAAAGGGGGAGGAATGCACCCAAAATCGGCTGATGGGTACCCTCGCAAAACAAAAACAGGGTCCCATCATTAATTTAATGTAATTGTGCATAATCTTCACTTATAAAACAGAGTGTAGATTTACGAGTTCCACTAAGGGTAAATAATGTGTTGTATGCATAGAGCATAAGTCATGATTTAACATAGTGTTAATATAAATACACATAGCACAATTATGAATCCCCACAGAGGGTAAATAATGCTTTTGCATACACAAAGCATAAGTTATGATTTATACAAAGTTGATATAAATACACAAAGAACAATTAAGAATCCCCATAGAGGGTAAATAATGCTTTTGTATACATAGAGCATATGTTATGATTTATAGAGTGTTGATATATATATATATATATATATATATATATATATATATTCTACACAACATAATTATGAATCCCCACGGAGGGTAAGAAATGTGTTTTCATACACAGAGAATGAGTTACGATTTAAAGAGTGTTAATATATATATTTTACACAACGTAATTACAAATCCCCACAAAGGGTAAGAAATGTGTTTTCATACACAAAGAATGATTTACGATTTAAATTGTTTTACACAACATAATCACGAATCCCCAGAGAGGGTAAGTAACATTTTTTTCATACACAGAGAATGAATTACGAGTACACAATGTTGATATATATTTTACACTGAGTGTAATAACAAATCCCCGCCTTGGGTAAATAACACTTTTGTATACTCAAAGCATAAGTCAATTTTTATAGTATTGGTATATCCTACACAGAGTGTAATTATGGATCCCCAGAGAGTATAAATGACTCTATTGTACACATAAAGCATAAATTACGATCCCCACAGAGCGTTAACATAGTTTACACAAAGCTTATTTACAAATTCCCATAGAAGGATTTACACTGCGATTTATATTTTTCACAGGGAGAAACCCATGAAACTCTCATAGAGAATTTATTCTACCCAAAATATAAATGGGGGGGTTTCCCACGGAGGATTATTTATTTTATATATATGTAAATGGTAAATATGAAAATCCCTACGGATTTCGACAATAGACAAATCGGAAAGGAGACAGACCATGGTTTGAACCTTAAAAGTTTCGGTCCATGAAAAAACCGTAATAAGTATGGGAAGAATAAGAACAGACAACCGAGGAAAAAGTAATATCCTCTAGACCCAAATTTTAAACACAAATATTCCTCGGGAGAAGAACGCTTAAGGTGGCACAACGATAATACATGCAAAACCTTAACAGAGAGCGAAATGGGAGTCTCTTAAACACATAGCAACCTTGGGAGAAGAACTCTTAAGGTGGAACAATGATAATACATGCAAAACCTTAATAGATATTGAAACAGAGAGTTTGAAAATAAACATCTCTTGTATCACATTACATCAAACCGAGTATTCTTTCACAGAGTTGTTTTACTTACCTTGCGCATAGGAGAACCATAGATGCGTTTCCTCCTCCCATATTTTACCAGGGCTGAGCTTCCCAAGTTGTTGGCCTTATAGAGCAGGGGTAAATGTGAGCATACAGTGCAAAGGGAGTTTTATCATTTCATCACAAAGACAAAATGATTCAATACCAAAGGGGAAAACAATGGATGATTGTTACCTCGGGCTTTTGAGAGGAGTAATGCAGTAGATACGCGCCAACACTTTTTCCATGTGAATTTGTGGAGATGGAAAGCCTACATTGGACACGGTGACCGAAGTGTCAAGTCTAGGAGGTACAATTCAGGTCTCTCCATTAATGGAATAGCCATGGGTTAAATTACTACGAGATCCTTATTGACATCCTCCATTAAAACAAATTGAAACCAATTTATTGTTGAGATGTGTTTCCAGTCAGGTAGGGTTACAATATTTATGTATGTATTGGTATAGGCTTGCTATTCTTTTCTAAGGGAATACATCATTGGTTCCAACACTTTAATGCTTATGATTAACGATAAGTATATTGTTGAGGATACTGCTAGCATTATGATAATCTTGTCACAGTTTGTGGGTTAAACGATAACCATATCGTTAGGCTAAAATCTTACGTAGCGATAGTATCCACATAACTTTAAGCATTATGCAATGTTATGGATAAGGTTAGTGTTATAAACTAAACAATATATTTATGTTATGGATAGTGCTAGTATATAATATCCATGAGATAGATAATATGGTAAACAATACATGTATAAATATGTTGATATGAATAGAGTTAACGTTATGGTATCCATAGGTTAGTTTATGTGATAAACTATATATATATATATATATAGTGTCAGTACTATGCAATCCATATGATAGTTTACATGGTAAACTATAGGTATGTATATCATTATGGATAAGTGCTAATTGATATCGATAAACTATTTAGTTTATTACGCACTGTAACTTTTAGATAACATGACTTAATAGAGAGATGGTAGATGTTCTAAGGGCTATGATAGCCCTGGCCATAATTGTATAATTAAAAATAAGTATATGATTCCAAATCGAATAGCGACGATAAATCTACTCTGCTTACAATAAAGGAATTAAAGATATTTTTTATCAAATGTTGAAGACAAGGAGTTTTAATGTCCCCTAAAAAAAAACAAATGTTTGGGAAATTTGGGGTACATTACATATGGTATCATAGCTAAAGGTTACAACACTTGGACCTCAGGGAAAGGATAAATTATTTTAAGTTTTTATTTTTCTGTTAAAGGAAAACTAATAAATATGTTTATTGTTACAAATAAAAAAAATTGTTGGTTTGTTGTGATAATGGTAGAAAATAATGAAGAAGAGGTCAGACTTGAAGATAATCCTAATCAAGGACTTCCTAAAGAACCTGAGCATAACAATGAAGGAATTTCAGCCACCCAGGTTTTGGAAACAATGAAGAACCTTATCGTGGAATTACAAGTGTTTAAAGAAGACAATGAAAAGATGAAAAAGGAACTGGAAGACCAACTAGAAATAAATGAAATGTTGTTGCGCAACATAATAAAAAAAAAATTCCCAAAGGACAATGAAAAGGAGGAAGAAGTCAGCAAAATATTGTTAAGCCCTAATATTGGCTCATTACCCTTTAATTGGGGCATATTAGATTAGTTTAATGTTATTTTATTTATGTCGGCTTTATTCCATTAGTTGTAATTATATATCCTAGTCTCCTATATATACCAAGGAGACATTTTCATTTGGAATCATCTTAAGTGGGGTAAAAGGAGGTTGCCCCCTCAAAGAGGCTTGTTATCTAAAATTGTCTCTTTTTCAAGGCATTGAGTACTTTTTCTGAGGTTTTTCTATGCTATATTGATATTTGGTTCTTAACATATGGTATCAAAGCTCAAGGTCTCGGGGTTTCACTGCTACAACTGAGACACCTTGGAATTTTCACTATAACTTTTTTTCTACAACGTTTCAGATGGAAAGACTTGGAATATATTTATCAGACAGATCAAGGAACGTTGGGTTACAATTTTATCTCATGAGGCCTTATACTTTCGGAGATACATCCTATACAAGATAGGGTTCTGGAATCATCATGAACTGAGTCATTGTGGAATTTTCACTATAAAAAAAATTCGGTAACATTTCAGACCTTGAACTACAGAGGATATTCACATGAATTAGTAAGGTATCTTTGGTAAAAATTTCAGCGTCGGGGTCATCGTAAATTTGTAGATACACCCTGTGTAAGATAGGGTATCTAAATAGTCCTATTGACTAGTCTCAAGAAGGTGTTCCAGGTAAAACAATCATAACTTCTTCCTAGAGTATACAAATTGAGTGGGACTAGTTTCATTGGATCGTGGACAGACTATATTATTTAAGGTACGAGTTTCAAAATTTTATAGAAATAATTTTGTGCAGGGAACGCTATACAAGTGAGATCTCCTGGAAAGGCCAAAACGCAGAAAGTTGTGGGGAAGTTACCGTAAATTCCACTTGGAACATCCAATTTTGATCATACCTGTGGCATGGCAAAGAAAAAATATCAAAGAACAAAATAAAATAAAGTTTCATACCTAGAAGGTCCGAAACTTGGGAGATACAACAGAATAAAGATTGGCTAGCATAACCACCTCAAAATCAAGGTTCAAAAGTGATATTTGGCCAACATGCCACCCAAAAAGGGAACTTCTACACCAAATAAGCCTCCAGACAATCCTACTTGGACTCTTGATGAAGGTGAAGAAATGCGCAGGGACATAATTGATTTACAAAAGAAGATAATAAAAAAATATGAAGTACAAGAGATGGAAGCTAAGTTGGAGGCAAAGATGGATGGTTTAAAAGAGGAGATCATGGAAGTATTGAAAAATTTCATAATAGAGAAGACACCTGAAAGTGAAAATGCATCCCATGAAATTCATGATGAGGACACAAGGAAGGTGAATCAAGAATGGAGAAACTCCAACTTTGGGTTGAAGACCAACCATGTTCTTAAGATCGATATGATGAAGTTTGATGGAAAGGACCCAATCACATGGATACTTCAGATGGAGCAATTCTTTGATCTACATAATGTGCCACATACACAAAAGGTACAAATTGCTTCTTTATATTTAGAACCTAATCAATTTGTATGGTATGGATGGCTTTGTTCTCGCAAATCACTCATCACTTGGACAATTTTCATGGATGAAATGATAGCACACTATGAGGATACAAGGAGCAATACCTTCTTTAGCCAATTGATAAATCTCAAGCAAAAGGGTTCTGTTACCGAGCACATTGAGAACTTCCAAGGACTGAATATAAAGGTAATCGATATTCCAGATGAGCACTTGATTGATGTATTCATAGGAACTTTAAAGGATAACATTCAACATGAGGTTCGCCTTTGGGAACCCAAATCATTGGAGAATGCATTTAAGGTGG
>SNQJ01S0007549.1:235421-255926 GCA_010110895.2 Picea sitchensis
GAACCCAAATCATTGGAGAATGCATTTAAGGTGGCAAGAAATGTTGAAAGTAAAAATATGGCTATGGCTACTAGAAGGACCTATCCTAACATCTATATAGAGAACAATGCTCCTTCTCCTAAAACACCTCAACCTACAAGGTTGACATCTCAACAATTGGAGGAAAGAAAATCAAAAGGTTTATGCTTTAATTGTGACAGCAAGTACAGTAAGGGACATAAGTGTGGTGAGACAAAATTATTCTACATAGATTGTGAAGAGGAAGAAGAACAAGAACAAGAACCATCTCAAGATGAAAACGTAGAAGCAATTTTGTCTGAAGAGTTGACTCCCACGATATTGTGTAATGCATTAGCTGGAATTAGCACTCATCAAACCCTCAAGATCGAAGGATACATCAAAAAGAAAAAGGTAATAGTCCTAATTGATTCTGGCAGTACTCATAATTTCATTCACTATAAATTAGCCAAAGTTTTCAATTGATTTGTATATCCAGCGCTAGAGTTTCAAGTAATGATTGCAGATGGAGGAACTATCAATTGCTTAGGAAAATGCAATAAGATCAATCTTACTATGGGGGAATATGTAATGAATAGTCCAATGAATTCTATACCCATGGGTGGTGCAGATGTGGTACTAGGAATCCAATGGTTACAGTCATTAGGAACAATGGCTTTTAATTTTCAAGAACTTTTAATGAAATTTTCATTGGAAGGAAAACAAATCGAGTTAAGGGGTATCACAGGGAAGCCCGGTAAGGTGATAAGCTCTAACGGAATGACAAAATTATTGAAAAAGGGGCATCAAGGAATTATTGCACAACTATGCTCACTAGATGTTCAAACATATAAGCCATCTATTCCTCAAGATCTCCAAAGGATCATTGATAAACATTCCAAAGTTTTTAAAGATATTCCCAAAGGTCTCCCACCCACTCGAAATCATGATCATGAAATTCACCTAATTCCTGGGAGTGTTCCTCCTAACATCAGGCCATACAGATACCCTGTAAGGTAGCTAGAGAGGTAGTGGGGGGGGCCAGAGGGACCATAGTGATAATAGTGGAGGTCATTCAATGTAAGGTGGACTAGGTCCATTATATTATTAAATAAGACCCACTATGGTAGTTAGATATAATAAATGGGTAGTCAGATATAATAAATGTAAGAGGACTTCTTAGAAGGTTCTACTTCTAGAAGATTCCTCCTCTAGAATGTTCTTAGGTGATGGTAGCACTATATAAAGGGGTTCAAACAATGTAATGAGACATGAAGATAAATATTGTATTTGGAGCGGAAGCTCAATAAAAGGATGCCCCCTCGAAGAGGCAAGTGAACAAGAGAGGATCCCTTCCATAACATGATCCATTGTATGATGTTGCCCTACCTCAAGGGTTTGATATAATAAAGTTGTGATTTTCTGTATTGTTATTCTATATCTGTTGTGGTGTTTTTGTAATTAGTCTTTGGTTCTTAACAAGTGGTATCAGAGCACTTTCCTTGGGCAGACATTGTGGGCAAATATTTTTTATTTTTGCAGGTTTTTTTTTCGGAGCAGAAAAAAGATGGCCGTGACATTCTCGAAGTTTTTGGTAAATTTCTATGAAAATTTGTAGAAAAGGGTTGTATATCTGAGTTACTCTCAGAAAAACACCCAATTTGAAAAAAAAAATCATCCGAAAGGGAGTCCGGAAGATCAAGATATTGAAGTTTTAAAATCTGTAATTTTTTAGGGTTTTTTCCGCGTACGACGGCGCAATTTGTTTTTATTTCTGTAGCAGATGGAGGCCGAATTTTCTCAAACAAATTAAATATCTGAGTTCCTCTCACAATTTCACCCAATTTCAAAAAAACAATCAGTCGAAACGGAGTTCGGGAAGTGAAGTTATGAGCATTTTAACTTCAACAGTTTTTTAGGGTTTTTCCAGAAAAAGCCGCGATTTTCTATTGTAACTTATTGGGTGAGTTTATAGGATGCTCAGATGACTATTTCTTCTCAAAACCTCAAAGAAATTCTTGAATCATTCAAAACCCAATTGTTTCACACATTGGATGACAGATTGGATGCATTTGTACATGGCCTCACAAACAGCCTCACAAACGGCCTCAAGGATAGTTTTCGTAGTATTCAAGATTCATTGAATAACATGCAGGAAAGATTTCTTATAGAGGGTCTCAGGGATGAATATAATCAAGAAATATATGCTTGGTATGATTTTGAGGCAGATTGTGATGATTGGTATATGGATAGTTGTCATTTTTGGGATGACAACCACTTCCATATTTTATTTGATGACTCTACTCCACCTTCTGTAGAGAACATCAATGTTTCACATCAAGAGTTAGTTACCAACGTTCAGTCTGCATGTTCTACAATGGTATTATTCCTTCCAGATTTTGCTACGACCTTTTTCCACTATGTGGCCGGATCTTCTTATTTGGATCCACATGATAGGTGTCAGTCTTTGGAGCATCATTTGGAGTTGGTTATTGGATTCCGAAATCTTCCATGGGGAGTTTACATGAGCACTTGGACATGGGACCCGGGCTTACAATGTTGGTTGGACTACTTCAGCATGGTGGATTTCCTTTCTACATGGAACCTTGGTTCTTTAGTCTTCTTCAACATTATGGTCCACAATTATCCATGGGACCCTGGTATATGGCTGTACATCAAGCGTTGAGGACAACGCTTTCATAAGGGGGATGAAATGTAAGGTAACTAGAGAGGNTGTTGAGGCCTTTCTTTGTGCTATCTCGATCATCCAACCCGATTGGATAATAGAAGCAAGGGATGAATGGAAGAATGAAGAAAAAGTGTGGACTCTCATTCAAAGGTTGCAGCAGGATTCCAGTGCATCAGATACATTTACATCAAAAAATGATTCACTATGGTACAAAGATCTCTTATATTTATGTAAGAACTCCCAACTCAAACAAAAGGTACTATTGGAATTGCACACCTCTCTAGTAGGAGGGTACTCGGGATTTTTGAAAACCTACCATAGAGTCAAGAAGGTTTTTTTTGGGGATGGCCTTAAAACTGATGTTCAAAGATTTGTGGTAGAATGTTTGGTTTGCCAACAAAATAAGGTGGAAGCAATTAAGACCCCAGGTCTCTTACAACCATTATCCATCCCAAGTCAGCGTTGGGAGGAGGTTTCCATGGATTTCATCACAGGGTTACCGAAGTCTGAAGGAAAGAGTGTCATCATGGTGATTGTTGATAGACTGGCCAAGTACACACACTTTTGTGCACTCTCTCATCCCTTCAAAGCTAGTACAGTTGCCACCGCATTCATGGAGACAGTTCAAAAGCTACATGGAAGCCCAAATATTGTTGTAAGTGATAGAGATCCCATCTTCACTGGACATTTTTGGACATAATTATTTTCTTGTTTGGGTACTCAATTGGCTCATATCTAATCCTATCCTCCTCAATCTCATGGACAAACTGAGATAGTGAACAAATGTATGGAAGGCTACATTCATTGCTTTCTCTCTAATAAACAAGCATAATGGTTCAAATGGTTACCCTTGGCAGAATGGTGGTATAAATCTTCCTTTCATATTGCAACAAAAATGACACCATTTATGGACTTTATGGATACCAACCTCCTTCCATCACTTCTTCTCTAAAATAAAATTCTAAGATTCAAGCAGTGCAAGATCACATCGAGAATCAACAACAAGTTCTCCAAATCTTAAAGGACAATCTGACCATGGCACGAAATCGCATGAAACAACAAGCACATCAACATCGCAGTGAAAGAATTTTTGAAGTAGTGGATTGGGTGTTTTTAAGACTACAACCATACAAACAAATGTCCCTCAAGCAAGCCAAGAAGGATAATAAATGATCACCAAAGTACTATGGCCCTTATAAGGTGTTGCAAAAGATTAGCAGTATGGAATACAAATTGGAGTTGCCTGCATCTTCACGAGTACACCCAGTTTTCCATGTTTCATGCTTAAATAAGGTTATAGGTGACAAGATCCTAGTTCGAACTATATCTCCAGAAATTGACAAGGAAGGAAAAATCATATTGGAGCCTGAAGACATCACTGACACAAGAATTCGCTAGCTGAGGAATAGATCCATTTCAGAGTATCTCATTAAATGGAGGAAACTATCGACTGAAGATTCCACTTAGGAAGATAAGTCTTTTATACATAGGCATCCAGAGTTACTCAAGCATTGCGAACAAACATTTTCTCACGGGGAGGGGCATGTTAAGCCCTAATATTGGCACATTACCCCTTAATTGGGGCATATTAGATTAGTAATGTTGTTTTATTTATGTCGGATTTATTCCATTAGTTGTAATTATACCTCCTAGTCTCCTATATATACCAAGGAGACATTTTCATTTGGAATCATCTTGTACTTGAACATTTAAGTGGGGTAAAAGGAGGTTGCCCCCTTAAAGAGGCTTATTATCTAAAATTATCTCTTTTTCAAGGTGTTGAGTACTTTTTCTAAGGTTTTTCTATGTTATATTGATATTTGGTTCTTAACAAATATCCTCTAAAAACTCTGGTCATGAAACAAAAAATGAGAGCAGTTCTTCCAAAGACACACACATGGCAAGAAAAAAAACAACTACAGGAAGAAAAAAAAAACAAGTAGATCATTTGGAAGGTGAATTCAAGAAAATAAAACCATCCACCTTTGACGGAGAATCAAGGACGGGTGAAGAGGTTGAAGCATGGCTACTAGATATAAAGAAATACTTGCACATTAACAATTACTCTAGTAATATGAAAGTCAGAATGGCCATATACAATCTGAACGGAAAAGCAAGTATCTGGTGGAAAGACCTGAAATTGACCAAGGGATTGAAAGAGAAACAGATGGAATGGTCATATTTTAACAAATATTTGAAGAAGCAATATTTGTTAGAAATATATTACGAAAGAAAGACTAAGGAATTCTATGAGCCAAGACTTGGAAAAATGACCATGGAAAATATGATAAATAATTTTCTTGAACTATTGAGATTAGTACCATACATTAAGGAAGATAAAGTAAAGATACATTGATTCTTAAGTTGTCTACCATAGTTGTACAAATAAAAAATTGATTTTGACAATCCCAAGACTTTAAACGAAGTGTTTAGAAGGTCCCGTCTATTCTATGATCAGTACAAACAGAGGTCTGAAATTCCCAAGGCATGGAAGGACAAGAAACATGACAAAATGAATAAGCGAAAGAAAGGCTTCCAACCAGCCCCTTTCTGGAATATGGAAAAATGTTTCCAAAAGAAGGACTATCATTCCAACACCCAGATTGCTCAAGGGGGAGGTAGACTAGTTAATCTGGGGTTCAAGAAAGTTGGGGAAATCCCTACAGAACCATTAAAGTGTTGGGAATGTGGAGAACCTCAATTGGGGAGAAACTGTTCACGCTTAAGTTCCACAGAAATAACTACAATCCATAACCTGCAAGAAGGTTCTATAGTAGGGGTTATGGGTAGAATTGTGCACAGAATTAATGTAGTTGTGGATGGAAGGCAAGTTGATCATCAATCCTCTATCGTGGAGGTTGAAGGTAAAATTCATGATAACCCCATTTCTATATTAATTGACCCAGGTGCTAGTCTGAGTTATGTTACTCCTAGTTTAGTTGAATTAAACAAACTCAAGAAAGTAAATAATGCTAAGTCCTGTTTAGTACAGTTAGCAACATGAACTAAGAGAAAGGTAACATATTTCATTCTTGAATGTGAACTCAACATTGATGGTCAAAGTACAAAGTTAAATTTGAACATTTTACCTTTGGTATATTACGATATAATCATTGCTATGGATTGGTTAGAGAAAAATAAAGTAATTTTGAACTGTTACGAAAATTCACTTACTTATAGAGACAAAAACAACACAGTTAGGACAATACAAGGGATTAGAAAACCAGTTTCGGTTAGGGAGATATTAGCCATGCATCTTAAGAAATGTATGAATAAGGCCTGCCAAGTTTATGATGTTCAAGTAACTGATCTGTTAGAAAAGGAAAATAAACCCAATACAGAATACTTTACAGTCTTATATGGGTTTAGAGATGTATTTGTGGACGAAATATCATAACTGCCTCCAAGAAGAGAGATAGATTTTTGTATCGATCTACTACCTAGATCTTCCTCGATATCTAAGGCACCTTATAGAATGAGCTTACCAGAATTAAGGGAGATGAAAATTCAACTGTAAGAACTGTTAGACAAAGAATATATCAGACCAAGCGTCTCTCCTTGGGGATCGACGATTCTTTTCGTAAAAAATAAAGATGGGAGTTTGAGGCTATGCATTGACTATCGACAACTAAATAAGATGACGATTAAAAATGAGTGTCTTTTACCCAGTACTAATGACCTATTTGACCAAGTGGGAGGAGAAAAGATCTTCTCTAAGTTATATTTAAGGTCGGGTTATGACCAAGTGAGAATAAAGGATGAAAATATAAATAAAACAACATTTAGAACACAATACAGACACTGTGAGTTTGTCATAATTATGTTTGGTCTTACTAATGCACCCACAAACTTTGTGTGTTTGATGAATAATATATTCAATCAATATTTGGATAAATTTGTATTGGTGTTTATTGATGATATTTTAGTTTACTCTAAAACGGAAGAAGAACATGAAGAACATCTCAAAATAGTATTGCAGACCTTATGGAAACACAAGTTGTATGTGAATTTTGATAAGTGAAACTTCTACCAAAGAAGGATATAGTACCTAGGACATGTGATACACGAAGAGGGTATTGCAGTTGATCCAAAGAATATAAAATCCATTATGGAATGGCCTATCCCTAAGGATGTAGTAGACATTAGATTATTTATAGGAATTACCGGTTACTACTGAAGATTTATCGAAGGATTTTCTAAGATCGAGTATCCAATTACATATCTACACAAAAAGGGAATAAGGTTTACTTGGTCACAAAAGTGTCAGGACAACTTTGATAAGATAAAGGGACTGTTAATGACAACACCTATACTAAGGGTAGAAGATACTGACAAATACTTTATAGTTTGCGTGGATGCAAGCAAAAAAGTCTTGGGAGGTGTCCTAACACAATATGGACACGTCATCTCTTATGAATCATGTAAATTGAAAGAACATGAAAGGAATTACGTTAGACATGATTTGGAGTTAGCAGTTGTGATTCATGCACTGAAAATGTGGAGATATTATTTAATGGGGAGAAATTTTATACTACTAACCGACAACAGGGGTGTAAAGTTCTTATTCATTCAACCAGATCTCAATGCAAGGCAAGTGAGTTCCCAAACCTTTTTAAGTGAATTTGATTTCAATGTAAGACACGTCAAAGTTAAAGAAAACAAAGTTGCATATGCCCTAAGTCGAAGGAATAACACACTTTTTGAGATAAATATTAGCAAAGCATAAAATGACATCGAACAAAGAATAAAATATGCAACCTGTAATGACGAAAAATACATCAAAACAACAAGAAAATTACAAGAAAATGAAGAAAACATTGACAAAACAGATATGAGTTTGGATAAGAATGGACTGCTAAGGTTAAAAAACAAGTTGTACATACCTAATTTTGTTGATTTAAAGTCAACAATGCTTGACGATCTGCACAAAAGGCCATATTCTGGTCATCCAGGATACCCTAAAATGATAAGAGTCTTAAGAAAATTGTTTTATTGGCCTAACATGAAAAGTGAAACAACTGAATACTTATCTAAATGCTTATATTGTCAACAGGTAAAGGTTGAACATCAACATCTAGTCAGTCTACTACATCCTCTACCTATACCAGAATGGAAGTGGGAGATTATTCTGTTGGACTTCATCATAGGTTTGCCTAAGACTGAAAAGAAAAATTACTCAATTATGGTAGTGATTGATAAAATTAGCAAATCTGCACATTTATACCTGTGAAATCTACTTATAAATCAATTAATATCGTTGAAATATTTATGAAAGAAATATTTAGATTGCATGGAATTCCTAATATGGTGACTTCAGATAGAGATGTCAAATTTATGTCAAAGTTTTGGAAAGAATTTTTTGCAGGATTGAATACTAACTTGAATTTAAACACAACTTACCATCCACAAACGGATGGGAAAACCGAACGAACGAATCAGATTGTGGAAGACATGTTACGAATGTACGTGAGAATGAAACCAACTAAGTGGGAGGAGTACCTAGACTTAGTTGATTTTTCTTATAATAATGGCTATCAAACATCAGCCAAGATGAGTCCCTTCAAAGCATTATACAAAAGGAAATGCACAACTCCAATTAGTTGGGATAATCGAGTTGACAGACTTATGATTGGACCGGAAATGCTCCAGGAAATGGAGAAAATGGTAAAAAGAGTACAAAAAAAATTAAAAGAGGCCCAAGGTCGACAGAAAAGATATACAGACTTAAAAAGGAGACACCAAGAATTTAAAATTGAGGTCCATGTATATCTGAAAGTCAAAGCAAGGAGAAGCTCTCTAAATCTAGGAAATTGTTCAATGCTAGCACCTAGGTTTTGTGGCCCCTTCGAGATTTTAACTCAAATTGGAACCATGGCGTATCAACTTGCACTTCCTGCAAACTTAAAAGTTTATAATGTTTTCCATGTTTCCTTGTTAAAAAAGTATATTCATGATCCTACTCACATCATTGATTGGAACCTGGTGCAGGTGGAACCAGAAGGAGAGTTCCAAGCGGAACCTCTGTGCATTCTGGATAGGAAAGAAACAATACTATGGAACAAATCCATCACCTAGGTAAAAGTGCAATGGAAGCACTTTAGCCATGGGGAGGCCACTTGGGAATTGGAGGAATATTTGTAGAAATCTTTTCCAACCCTCTTCCGAGAGAGGAATGAACATTGAGGATGCTGTTGTACTTAAGGGGGAGAGGATATCCCAAAAAATATTAGAATATTAAATTCTAAGTGTACTTGGGAAAAAATTTCCATTTTTGGAAAATTCGGATTTGGAAATTATTGCCATCTATGGGAAATCTGAATTTGCAATTTTATCATTTGTAATTAATTATTTGATGACTGTTGGGAAAATATTTGACTTTCCCAACTAACTTCTTTTATTTTGACACATGTAAAAGAATTTTTTTTTATAAATTAAATGCTCGAAGACAAATGGAACAGACAGGTTAAAAATATCTTACCATGAATCCATGAGTGGGGAAAAAATTTGAGTTACAGAAAATGTGGGATTTGACCACTAGTAGCCCCTAAAAATCAAGGATTTGTAAAGATGTGAATATCCAAAAGAGGGAAGGAAATACCTAGGCACAATATGCATATAAAAACAACATATGGAGAAGTTAGGACACTTCTTAGTATGTTGGAGAAAGGAAATATATTTTTGTTGTTATGAGCACTATGAGTCTGAGGCAAATGAATTTATGAGTTGTGGATGGCGATTGTAGCTAAATAGGATCATTTCAATTTTTCCTTATGGACTCATGGTCGGGCTAGGGGGTGAACAGGGCAAGTGAACTTGGTTTTTCTTTTCTACGGTTGGGTGGAATGTGGCTATTCCATTTGTATCTCAGCATCTTGTTTTTAGATATGTAACTTTACTTGCATTCCTTGTCAATATTCTGCTTCATTATTAGTTGTTAGTAATGTGATGGTTTATGTGATGATGGTATATACATATATATGTTCTCACTTTGCAAAAATAGCAGAACTACTGTATGTTCCTAGTAATCATTAAGTATGGTTATACATATATATAAATGATCGTATATACATATATATGTATTCATACAGAAAGAAATGATAGAACTGTTGTATGTTCCTATTGGTCATTAAACATGGTTATATATATGTAAATGACTATATATACACACATATGTATTCATGCATAAAGAAATGATATAACGGTTTATGTTCCTAGTGGTCATTAAACATGGTTATAGATGACTGTATATACATATATATATATATATATATGTGTTCATGCACAAAGGAAAAATAGAATTGTTGCTATGTTTCTATTGACTATTGATTTATGTATGTTGAATTTTTATTCGGATCAATACAACACCATAGAGAATAGATAGAAAGAATACCAGTTCAAATAAAAATTTCATTACTATAGAACACATAGTGATGAACTCAAAGTATCTTACAAAATCAACCCTTGTATTCAATCAAGCACTGTTCAAAATATTACAGTAACATAGACCAAAGACTCCACAGTAACTTGTAGTATAAAAAGAATTCTAAGAAGTAAATAGAGAATTTTGTTGTAATCGAAGTAAGGTATGCCTAGATAGGATGTCAAATACCTTTCGAGCAAGAGGTTGTCCTCGATCCTCTTTTCTCAATTGCATAAACCTAAAAAAGGAGAAAACAAGGGTTTAGTAATCCTTGCTAGTATTTTCATTCTATGGAATTTAAGTATAGAGAGTAAGTTAAAACAATACCTAGCTTGAGTTCGGTGAAGAACCAAATCACCACTTGTGTTTGTGACACAATTTGTCCATGACCCAAAAGGGGGAGGAGTGGACCCAAAATCGGTTGATGGGTACCCTCGCAAAACAAAAATAGGGCCCCATCATTAATTTAATGTAAGTGTGCATAATATTCAGCTATAAAACAAAGCGTAGATTTACGAGTTCCACAGAGGGTAAATAATGCGTTGTATACACAGAGCATAAGTCACGATTTAATATAGTGTTAATATAAATACACAGAGCACAATTATGAATCCCCACAGAGGGTAAATAACGCTTTTGCATACACAAAGAATAAGTTATGATTTATACAAAGTTGATATAAATACATAGAGAAAAATTATGAATCCCCATAGAGGGTAAATAATGCTTTTGTATACACAGAGAATAAGTTACGATTTATAGAGTGTTGATATATATATTCTACACACCATAATTTCAAATCCCCACAAAGGGTAAGAAATGTGTTTGCATACACAGAGAATGAGTTATGACTTACAAACTGTTTATATATATATTTTACACAACGTAATTACAAATCCCCACAGAGGGTAAGAAATGTGTTTGCATACACAAATAATGATTTACTATTTACAGAGTTTTTACACAGCATAATCATGAATCCCCACAGAGGGTAAGTAACATTTTTTTCATACACAAAGAATGAATTACGAGTACAAAATGTTTATATATATTTTCAACCGAGCGTAATCACGAATCCCCACCTTGGGTAAATAACGCTTTTGTATACTCAGAGCATAAGTCACAATTTTTACAGTATTGGTATATCCTAAAAAGAGCATAATTATGGATCGTCACAGAGGGTAAATGACACTACTGTACACACAGAGTGTAAATTCCAATCCCCACAGAGCGTTAACATAGTTTACACAAATCTTATTTACAAATTCCCATAGAGGGATTTACACTGTGATTTATATTTTTCACAGGACAAAACCTGTGAAACAACCATAGAGGATTTATTCTACCCAGAATATAAATGGAGGGGTTTCCCACATAGGTTTATTGATTTTATATATGTGTAAATGGTAAATATGAAAATCCCTACGAAGTTCGGCAATAGACAAGTCTAAAAGGAGACAGACCAGGGTTTGACCCTTAAAATTTTTGGGCCATGAAAGAACCATAATAATTATGGGCAGAAGAACAAAAGACAACCGAGGAAAAATTAATAGCCTCCAGACCTAAATCTTAAACATCGAGAAACCTCGGGAGAAGAACGCTTAAGGTGGCACAACAATAACACATGCAAAACCTTAACAGAGAGCGAAATGGGAGTCTCTTAAGCACATATCAACCTCGGGAGCAAAGCGTTTAAAGTGGCGCAATGATAATACATGCAAAACATTAGCATAGAGTGAAATGGTAGTATTTTAAATATATAGGAACCTTGGGAGAAGAATGCTTAAGGTGGGGCAATGATAATATATGCAAAACCTTAACATAGAGAGAAATGGAGAATGTGATAATAGACATCTCTTATATCACATTACATCAAATAGAGTATTCTTTCACAAAATATTTTGACTTACCTTGCACATAGGAGAACCAAATATGTGTGGCCTCCTCCCATATTTAACCAAGGTTGAGTTTCCCAAGTCTCTGGCCTTACAGAGCATGGGAAAATGTGAGCATATAGTGCAAAGGGCATTTTTGAATTTCAACACAGAGACAAAATTATTCAAGACCAAAGGGGAAAACAATGGAAGATTGTTACCTCAGGCCTCGTTAGAGGAGTAATGTAGTAGGTACGCACCAGTACCTCTACCATGTGAAACCGTGGAGATGGATGACCTACATTGGACGCGGTGGCCGATGTGTCAAGTCTGGGAGGTACAGTTCAGGTCTCTCCATTAATGGAATAGCGAGGGGTTAAATTCCTATGAGATCGGGAATAAAATCCTCCATTAAAAAAAATTCAAACCAATTTATTGCTGAGACGTGTTTCCAGTCATGAAATGTACCCCAAATTTACCAATTAAATTATTTTTTGTTCGGGACATTAAATCTCCTTTAATCTTAAATATTTGTTTCAAACTTAGCTTTATTATATGCATAGTAGTTTTGTCATCGCTACTGGATTTGAAGACTTATGCTTATCCTTTTTAGTTAATACAATTATAACAGGGGCTATCATAGCCCGTAGAATATCTATCTCTTTGAGTTAAATTATGTTATACAACAATCACATTGTGCAATAACTAAGGATTATATATTATCTCATAGTCTACCCATGACCCTTAATGTGTATCCATTATGACAAGCATTCACCAATTTTTGTAATATCCCCTGGTAGATCCCCACTTGTAATTATGAATTGTAAACATGTTTGTTAGGCTAGTGAGCCGAGTTACAATAAGCTAGGAGGCTTATGTGATGATTAATCCAGAGAGCCTAGGATGCTAAGGCCAGGAGCCTGTTTTTTATATGTAATTATGCAAATCATTAATGCAAATTTTAAATCACTGCGTGTAGACCCTCCACGAAGAAATATTTATTGGGGACTAAGCTCCACTAGGTGGGGAAGTGTAACATCCCACTCTGACGCACTGAGAAAACTTATTTTTGAGGACACTTGCTCGCAAGTAATCTGGACTTTTGTGATGTTAAACCATTTATACTTGAATATGATTTGATTGACAGATGACATGATGTTTTACTAGTTTTGATTGACACAGGTGTTGCTGACTCTGATTTATTGAGTGTGAAGGGTTTTTGACCTTGAGGATGCAGAGGCATCGGTAGAACTCCCTTGGACTCCGGACTGAGTCAGGGAGTGTGCTTTTGGGCTGATATATTTACTGTGATGTTTTATTGATTTGATGATTTGATGTTGACATTTCTGACATGATTGTTGATGATACAGGTTGACGATAGCTTGCCGAACATACTCACATATGGATTAAAGGGGCCACACACAATTTGCAGAGAGGTTGAGGGAGAGGGGTGGACAACATCCCTGCCACCGCCTATTAGCACTCCCGCCATTTCTCGAACTGTAGGTTAACGATTACCTAGTTCGAGAGGATCCACGATGTCGTGAGGGCAGACTGCGACAATCGCTCACGATGATTCTAAGGGGCGCGCAATAAGGCGTGGGCCTTATTCCTTATAACCCTTAGTCTCCCACAAGTTCACCTGGCAGAGTGTTGACTCCAGGTGTTATAGATGTCTACCAATCAGTCCAGTTGGCGAGTGGCACCCTTGGAGCAGTTGGTGATCCGGTTAGTGGCCTTATGGAGCATGTGGTGCATCTGAAGAACGCGAGATGTCTACCAATCAGTCCAGTTGGCGAGTGGCACCCTTGGAGCATGTGGTGCATCCTGAAGGGCACGTCGCACAAAAGAAACACAAGAAGAGAGTGGCACCCTTGGAGCACGTGGTGCATCCTGAAGGGAACGTCACGTAAAGGAAATGAACGAGGCGAACGACACCCTTAGATCGCGTGGTGCGTCCTGAAGGGCACGTCGCATTGACGAGGATGAAGGAAACAACCCTATTTAGCCCTAAGACAGTAACGCCTTAATAAATTCTTAAACAACTTCCCTAACCCAGTGTCACCCAGTTCAGAATCTAAGTACTACATCTAAAAATTTTAGGGTAAAATTTTAATCTAACCTTAAGAGAAGACCCTGGAATAAGAATAAGAAATTAAACCAAAACCCACCTAAGTAGTAGTTGGGTCTTCAGAAAATTCTTGGGAGATGACGAGGGTAAATTTTAAAGTAAATCTAATAGTTTTAAAATTTTACAAAGAAGAAAATTAATTCCTAACGGGTGGAAGAATGACATCACCTATGTAGTATAACATAAAGAAAAATTATTAAACCACCATCCATCCCCTTAATTTCTCATTATTCCTCTTTTATGTTATACATCTTCATTTCCCATATACATGTTTGTCCTCACCTTAATCTCTCATTATCCTATATATATATAAATTGTAAATTTAAATGAGGGATAATAATAAATTACAATGATGAATGAATGCATGTAAATAGGAAAAAATGAAAATATATATATATATTATAAACAAATTGGCATGTATTCCTTAATCTTTAATTTATAGAATAAAGAAAATTAATAATGGATTCTCTTTTCGTAAATTTATTAGTCCCTACCGCCTCTACTATTAATAAAAAGTTACGCAAGTAAAAATAAAAGGAAAATATTAATGAGCGCATTTACTTCTTGAGTTTTAAAAAAATAAAAAATTAAAAAAATTAAAAAAATTCAGAACTCCGCAATTTGTTCTACGTTTTTTTATCCCCGCGTCTCCATGTCCAAATTTATCTGCGTTTAATGATTATCTCAGCCATTGTGGGTTGGTTCCCTTTTTCCCGGGGGTCTGGTCACTAATCTCAACAATTGGAGTGGCGCCCCAGCCGTGGGCAATCCGTCCGGGATTTTCAACTGAAAGTTTGATCCGGTAAGGGTATCTGGGTATTTCGTTTGTTATTCTTATGATTCAGTGTTTGTTCTGAAGAAAAAAAAAATTCTCGTTGGGGTTCTTGGATACCGTAAATTGGACCGGGGTGAATTCATTTTCTGGCCTGCCGTGGTTGCTCGTGATGGGCCCAACTTTTAGAGGGTTGGGTTCATCTGCGTTTCCTTGGGTTGGCACTGTGTTTTTTTTTTCTGTTACGAGCGCTGCATTCAAGGTAACATCTGCATCCGCCTTCACGCCTCTGCCACTGCCGACTGCGCCCTCCCTCTATTTCCTCGTTACCCTCCGCCGTGTGGAATCACCCTAACAGCTGGGGCACCTCGCTAGATGGAATCCCATAACTCTGTACTGTCTGTCTGCACCCTGCGCCCCACTCACCTGACAAGAGCTGCATGCCTGAGCGTCTCCCATATGGCCGACCTTCTGGGATTGGTTTCTCATTAAAACCTCTGGATCTTAACTTGCATTAGATACATATCTGCCCTTATGTCTAGTTTAAAATAAAAATAAATAAATGAATTTAAAATTTTGTGCCAGATTATTGCCATCACAATACCGTGCTTGCTGAACGTTTGCAGGTTAATAACCACCTCATTTATAACCCACTCAATGTAGTTTTTATTTACTTGTGTAAAACCTAATTATTACCCTTCAACCAACCACGAATGAACCAACCAAAGCGAAAGGTTATCACTTATTATTCCCTTCTGTTATCCTGGTTTTAAGGATTTATTTCAGTTATGGTTACAGTTGTGCTCTTTATTTAATTAATCAGATAATAGATGCTTTTTACATTATTCTTGGGCATACTTGGACATTTCCAATGTTATATTATGTTATGTATGTACTCCTAAAATTAAAAATCTATATATCAATATCATTGAGTAAGCACAAGTCTTATGTTTAAATCATCCAGTAAATCAGGTGGTTTTAACATTAGATGGCATAATGGATGCGGGATTCTTTATTGGATATTAAATAAAGGTTCTTCTAAGGATATATGTATATGTATATGTTGTTACATTAAAAATTAGTTTAAGGAATTGTTCTCATTTTATATAATGCAGGTTGGTATTAGTGTCATAAAAAGGAATAGTCATAATTCTTTTTTTTATAGAACTTGGATTCTTTATATGAGCTATCGATTGTAATGTAGTGCGATGGACATGGTAATAGCTATAGCAATGAAGAATGAAAAAAATGGTTGATGTATTATGGTGGGGATGACAACTAATTATCATCAGTAGCAGATTATATAATGTCTTAAACTAAGCGCATTGAGCCTTTACGATATGGTAAATGTAGATGTACAATTTTTTAAGATTGCGTTAGTAATGGAAATTCATGTCATGGGATTGCTATTAAACAATTTAGATTACGTTTCCCTGGATTTTAATTTATTAGGTTAATCATCGATTATTCTATTCGCAATGTCGTGGTAAGGAAGGGTCATCATGGGTTTTAAGTACAATGCTAATTTATTACAGGAATATGAGTTCTAGTTGATTGAAGGATGAGTTGCAATAAAGAAAATATTTAAAATCCAATTGGCCTTATGTTTCCCTATGATTTCAAATTTAACAAGTTAATCGCGATTATTTTATTATAAGGATGTAATGAAAATAAATCTTAGTTCAATTTATGATGCTATTATAAGGGTAAATACAAGGTCATTCATGTTTAGGTTTGGGTAGATCCGTTGTTTTAAATACCCAACATAAGGTAAAGTCACCCTTATTTTAAGTGCATTGATATTGTGATATAGAAGACGATGATAAGGGTGTTGGGTTATGTTAGAGTAACTTCTTCATGATAGATAACATGTAACCATAGGGTCCCTAGTTCTAAGGACGTTCAATGATTTTGGTTCAGTATTCGGGGATTGGCAGTTATCTAATTATACATTATATAAGGTAGGGTTGGTAACTCGTTGTCTCATAGAAGTCAATGGAGTAAATGCTCTGTTTTTAGTGTCGTTGAGTCTCTCTAGTGGTTGGTCGTTGTTGGAGTCCTTCTGACTTGCGTCCCCCATCGAGGTCGTGGTTGTCCATTGATATTGTAGTACTTGGTTCTCATGCATTGCGTGGTCTGCTTATGTCGGGCGGGATATATATACCTCCCTGTAGCCTTAGTATATATGTCGGTGCGCATGATTTTTCTGTGTAGAGAATCCAGTGCCGTATCAAGAGTCTCGGGCCCTTTAAAGGCAGGGTTTCCACTCTTGCGACACACCTGACAGAGATCACTAGTTTCTGCCTGAGAAGTCGGCCAGGAGCGTATCTGACCTTCTCTCTCTCTGGAGCAGAGGACTAAGATTAAACGCCCTACTTTCCGATGCAGAAATAGTAAGATTTACTACCATGGATTTTCCCCTTTGTTTTCGTTTCATGCCTAACCCAGTATGTCGTTAATGTTTGTGTTGTGCGCCTGGTGTCTATGGTTGTTATATTCTTGCCGTTACTCGTTGTGTGCCTTCAGTCTTCATGTGGTGAACTTTGTGGTTGCATCTTGTGGGTTGTCGGGTGGCGACTTAGAATCAAGTGTGTATGTTTCCCTTCTACACGCGTGCACACACCTTTAAAAAAAAATAAAAAATTGCACCTGTTATCAGAGTTGTTGTTGTAACAAGGAGGCTGTTACATATGGTATCAGAGCCGGTTCGACCCGCGACTTGGTATTCGCTACGACTTTCGTTAACATGAGTTGATTTTTTATACTATTGTGGAACGAGTTGATTGTGTGCATTCACGGTAATCATGGTTAGAGGACGCTACAGAGGCAGACGACGAGGTGCTAGGGGAGGAGGCGCGACGCCTCCAGTAGCATCCATGCCTAAGGGGTCTAATCCCCGGGGAGGCGAGAAGGTTCTTGGACTGGAACAGATAGCAGTTGGAGATGTTGGTGGGATGATGAGAGATTTTCAGCACATGCCTGAGGCACTGATCAACCGATTGGACAAAGACGAGGCCAGGGCACCGGCACCCGCTGAGGTTCCTCCGCGTGCACCGGCTGTTATAGGTATCTTTCACCGGGAACTCGAGAAGGTCAAATATCCCAAGTTCTTGGGTTCCTCGGAAGGTGTAGCCACCGAGGCAGGGTTGGAAAGGATGGCGGTGTTCTTCGCACTTTGCGTTTATACCTCCAACATGAAGGTCCGCATGGCGGTATTTCAACTGGAGGGGAGCGCACTTCTATTGTGGAAGACGCTCCTACCGCAACTGAACATGGTCGTTGAAGACGTGTCATGGGAACTGTTTGAGGAACGGTTCCGAGAGAGGTATCTTCCAAAGGAATTCATTGAGCGTCAGCTCAATGAGTTCAACGCTATACGACAGGGAGATCGTACGGTGCTCGAGTACGAGGCACGTTTTATGGAGTTGCTCTGGTAAGATCAACACCTTAACTTTGAGAAGTTTAAGGTCATCAGGTTCGTGTTGGGCCTTAACGGCAGCCTGCGTGCAAAGGTTTAAATGTTTTGATGCCTCAACCCTTGCACGATGTCGTCCAGAAGGCAGTCGTTCAGGACGAGTTTAGCTTCATAGAGAGGGCTTCAGAAGCCAAACAGAAGGTTGGAGAAAAGATTACGGGTTGTGCCCTTAAACTGGGAGAGTTTGTCACGAGGGTCAACTTGTACGTCACGATCTTAGGATCTTATGACGTCATGATCGTTATGGATTGGTTGGAATCGCATGAGGCGATACTCAACTGTAAGACGAAACGGTTGAGCTTGGATGACGATGAAGGACAAGGACGTGTGATTGTAGGAAGGAACCAGGGAGTTTCCCTGCGGTTCGTCTCTTCCTTACAATTACGGAAGAGTATGCGCAAGAGGTGCAAACTTTATGCTATCCTCGCGCTAAACGAGAAGGGAGTAGCGGAAGGTCTAGAACACCTCCCGGTGGTGAAGGAGTTTGCGGGCGTGTTTCCAGAGGAGTTGTCGGGGATGCCGCCGGAAATGGAACTGGATTTTACCATAGACCTGAAACCGGGGACCGAACCGATAGCAAGAACGCCTTATCGGATGTCGAACCCAGAGTTGCAAGAGTTGAAAATGCAACTGAAGGAGATGTTGGACCTAGGACTGATACGTCCTAGTGTGTCACCATGGGGTGCACCAGTTATTTTCATACGAAAGAAGGATGGATCATGGAGGCTTTGCATTGACTACCGTCAACTGAACAAGGCTACGATCAAGAATCGGTATCGCTTACCAAGAATTGATGATCTGTTCGATCAAATGAAGGGTGCGGCGGTGTTTTCCAAGATCGATTTGCGATCGGGTATCACCAGTTACGGATCAAGGAGGATGACGTCCCTAAGACTGCCTTATGACGAAATTGGACATTACGAGTTTACTAATTTTCCTTTTGGACTGACAAACGCCCCAGGGGTATTCATGAGTTTGATGAACGGGGTGTTCCACGAGTACTTGGACAAGTTCGTACAAGTATTCATGGACAATATTTTGATCTACTCTTGGGCAACAAAGGAGCATGATGAGCAATTGCGCCTGGTACTACAATGTTTACGAGAACACAAATTGTATGGGAAGTTGTCCAAATGCTCTTTTTATCAATCGAGGATTCACTACTCAGGGCATGTCATCTCCGACAAAGGTATCTCCGTGGATCCAGCCAAGGTTGAGGCTATTATGGAATGGCCTGCGCCGACGAATGTCACAGAAGTGTGCAGTTTTATGGGTTTAGCAGGATACTATCGACGGTTTGTCGAGGGATTTTCAACGATAGCAAATTTGATCACGGAATTGCAGAAGAAAAACAAGAAGTTTGTTTGGACTGAGAAATGCGCGGAAGCATTTCGGAGGCTTAAGGAGATGTTGACGACAACGTCGATACTAAAGGTCCCTGACATGGATGCAGAATTCTTGGTACACACTGATGCATCCAAGGAAGGACTTGGCGGAGTCTTGATGCAAGACGGACGAGGGATTACTTACATTTCGAGGAAGCAGAGAAGACATGAGGAGAACTACACAACGCAAGATTTGGAGTTTTTAGCCATCGTTTATGCCTTGAAGGTTTGGAAACACTACCTTGTTGGACGAAAATTTGAATTTAAGACTGATCATGGTGGCCTGCAACACATTTTCACGCAAGGCAACCTGAACGCACGACAACGACGTTGGTCGAAATTGCTTAGCAAGTACGACTTCGAGATTACTTACACAAGGGGAACAGTGAACCGAGTGGCTGATGCTTTGAGTCGGAGACCACGCATCTTTTCAGTGTTGCCTCTTCAGACGAATCTACGTGAGAAGATTCTCACTTTATGGCGTAACGATGACTAGTACAAAGAAGTCGAGGATTTCATCTGACAAAACACAATGATGGTACCACGATATGAGGGATTTCTTTCGATAGCGATGGGTTATGGAGGTTTAGAGGTCGGATTTACGTACCGCCAAATGATGAGTTGAGAATGTTGATCTTGAGCAAGGCTCATAGAGAAGTTTACATGGCTCACCCAGGAGTTACGAAGATGAGGGCAGACCTTAAACCCTTATTCTTCTGGAAGGGAATGAAGGCCGACATAGTCAACTTTGTGGCTAGATGT
>SNQJ01S0007549.1:255936-291656 GCA_010110895.2 Picea sitchensis
TGGTGGCATGTTGGCCAAGTATCACTTTTGAATCTTGATTTTGAGGCGGTTCTGCTAGACAATATTTATTCTATTCTATCTCCCAAGTTTCGGCCCTTCTGGGTATGAAACTTTCTTTTAGGTAGTTCTCTAATATTTCTTCTTTGCAATGCCATAGGTATGATCAAAATTGGATGCGCCAAGTGGAATTTACGGTAACTTCCTCACAACTTGTTGATTTTTGGCCTTTCCAGGAGATCTCACTTGTATAGCATGCCCCGCACAAAGTAATTAATATCAAATTCTGAAACTCACACCCAAAATACTACAGACTGTCCACGATCTAATTAAACTAGTCCCACTCAATTTGGATACTCTAGCAAGAAGTTATGATTGTTTTACCTCAAACACCTTCTTGAGACTAGTCAATAGGACTAGTCAGATACCCTATATTACACAAGGTGTATATACAAATTTAAGATGACCCAGAAGATAAACTTTTTACCACAGATACCTTACTAATTTTTGTAAATGGTCTCCAAATTTTAGGGTCTGAAAAGTTACAGAAAATTTTTTATAGTGAAAATTCCGCAATGACTCATTTTAGGATGATTCCAGAACCCTATCATGTACAGGCTATATCTCTGAAATTATAAGGCCTCAAGAGCTGAATTTTGAACCCAACGTACCTTGATCTGTCTACTAAATATCCTCCAAGCCGTTCCTTCTGAACGTTGCAGAAAAAAAGTTATAGTGAAAATGCTATGGTGTCTCAGATGTAGCAGTGAAACCCCAAGACCTTGAGCTCTGATACCATATGTTAAGAACCAAACATCAATATAGCATAGAAAAACCTCAAGAAAAGTACTCAACGCCTTGAAAAAGAGATAATTTCAGATAATAATCCTCTTCAAGGGGGCAACCTCCTTTTACCCCACTTAAATGTTCAAGTATAAGATGATTCAAAATGAAAATGTCTCCTTGGTATATATAGGAGACTAGGAGGTATAATTACAACTAATGGCTTAAAGTCGACACAAATAAAATAACATTACTAATATAATATGCCCCAATTAAGGGGTAATGAGCCAATATTAGGGCTTAACAGGTGCCCATGGATGATAGGCACTATCGTACAAGTTATGACATGCAAAAATGGAGTGGCTAATATAGCAACCTAATGGGATAAAACCTAAGGCATCATGAAGAAAAAATGGATGGTTAATAATGCAAGATGGTATCACAAGGAATAACCTATCCTGATATGTCAATTCAAGAACATGCACCTCAAGTTCATTGGAAGTCACCAGATTTGTAAAAAATCCCCCATAATCCTATCAACACATGTAAACTAAATTACGAGGTCAAAACACGTAGTGAAATCTCAAAAAAGAAAATATTTTTGGATTTTTTGGATTCAAGCACTCACACCACACACCTACATACAAGGAACTATGCATCCTAATACTTTACACAAAGTAGATCCCATTTCTAGGCACGGGTCAAGGATCTTGATCGTCACCAATGAACTCATCACTTGTAGTCGGGAACATGTGGCACACCATATTGGGGCCATGTCGCATAGTAAAGAAGTTCTCTAGTCGAAGATACTCTTCATGAGTGGTTTCACAGGTAGTGACAACTCCTTGATGATTCCCATCATGAAATGAAGGAGGTGTGAAATGCAAATCTTCGATGGAAGGAGGAGAAGAGAACACAGTGGCAAGTTCCAAAAAAATTAACCAAGGTGGAAAAGGGTCAAGACTAGGGGTTTTGTTGGATGCCCGAGCAAATGCCCCCAGTCTCGTATCAAGACTCATCATGCTAACTCTCATTGGTTCAAAATTAGGAAAATATGATCAATTCATCACCTCATACTTGGGATTAAATATTGAATTCATGACATCAAGGATGGCCTCATTCGAAGGAAACTTGGTATCTAGGAAATCATGTGAACTCAAGGAGTCAACAACCTGTGCAGGCGAAGTAGTTTGATCATTGTCCATATGAGGATGGAGTTTTTTACCAGTGTCAACTAATGTTTTTGAGATCATTAAGGATGTAATATCAACCGTTGTGAGTGGCATTGTTGGCACCAGGCCGAAGTGGAAAGAAGGATGATCATGGGAAAGAAAGCGTGCAGGAAACTGAAGTGACAACTGGCAAAATATCAGCACACGCAAATGCAATAAAGCATGCACAGAGGGAAGCGATAGATGGAGGAAGAACAACACGCGCATGGGAGCAAAACCTAGCATAAGAAGGGTTAGGGTTTTGGTAATATTTGTAAGTGGGTGAAGAGCCCGAAATGTATAAATATAGATACAACAGTATCATATGGGTGTGTGGTTTTTTGAGTAGTAGTTGTTGTAGTTGTCATTATTGAGTTTATGTTAATTCTTATGAAGATTGCGATTGTTATTGAGTGATTTTCCCGATTATTGTTGTTGGCGATACGTGAAGGGTTTGAATTGTATGAACCAAGTTTTGTAAGTTGTTGTGCAAGAAAGATATGAGGGAAGGTATATCTGAGGATTAGACCGCGGGCTGCAAAGCCTCGTGCGATCTAGTTTGCCTCACATAGATCTTACCCACTTTTGTGGAGAACTGTAAGTGCACGGCGCAGGGATATCAAGAACTACTATAATACAAGAGCTAAGAGACAAATCTTTGTGGACGTATCCCAGGAGGGGTGAACCACGGTAACTTCTGTGTAATATGTTGAATGTTTGCATGGCTTTAAGTTCTTTCAAGCAATAGATGACTACGATTGATGAATAACCAAACGCTTTATTACAATCTGTTTATATTTTGATTTATATGCATGCGATTCTTGGGAACAAGTAGATTACAGTAACAGTTCGCAGAACAAGGCCTTAATCAAGAAACCCTTTATCTCCTACTCTGTGCTAGGTTGTAAACACCTTATTCTTACAGTCAACCATCCTTAGTTATCTCGGGTGAGACTGCGTAGTACATTCTAGGCATTGCATTGCCTTCTGTTTTACTAGGAGGGCCGATAGTTAGAGGCTTTTGTTGGAACCCTGGATGACATGAACCCTGGGTAATTAACTCAGATAACCTAAGAAGGGAATCGATAAAAAAAACAAATGGTTATGTTGCCATATTAAGAGGAACAAGATAGGACTGAGTAGATGAGATAGAGTGGACAAGAACCATCAAAGAAGCAATGAGTCGTTAGAAGGGAATGTGGAGACCTTGGAACCCCATGAGAGAAGAAATCGAGGGTTGGTTGCGAACTAAAGAGCTAGAGTTTGCACACAAAGACAATAGAAACCCTAGAATCACACCATGCAGATACCTGGATAAATATGTGTTTACGGATTTACACGAAATCTTTTTCTGTGATTTTCCGCATCTACTACAGGAGTGGATCTTAAGGTTAACGGATAACCACCTGACGACTTGGATTCGACAGCTAGATTGGACTCTAGTACAGAGTTAGCAGCTGCAGCAGGTGAACAACAAATTCACCCGCGCAGTAGACTTTTGTCTTGACAGTATTGTGGCAGGATTCATCACAGAGTTTGCGGTAGACACAGTGAAGTCATACAGTGTAGCTGAGCAAGAATTTCTACGAGGACCCAAACGAAGCTACATTCAATCCTTGTATACTTCTATCAAGATATTGTTATATAACAAAGGTGTAATGACAATGGAATCAGACAGTTAAACTTCCCTGCACACATGGGGAAAGGGGGGAAGCAATGACAGAAAGAGGAGGAATGGAAGGAGAGCAGGATAAACAGAAGAAGGAAGAGGAACCCTTAGACCTGATCTCGATGGATGACGACTAGATTAAGTGGATCTTGGTGTCATCAAGAACGACGCGTAGTGGAACAACCTACCAATATAAGATAAACGCCAAGAAGAGAGCCATAGCCGAAAGGGAGGGCTTGGAAAGCGATGAGGAAGATGTAGAGGATCTCCAGGCTGTGGAGCATATTGAGGAAATCCTACACGCCACCTACGAGAGGAAAACAAGAGACCCAAGAATGGAAGGAGAAGATAGCCACCCCTTTCGTATTAATGTTAGTGTGGAACCCATAAACCCATGTGCAACCAATACACCACAGAGAACACCACAGTTTAGGCAACAAAAGTTCGGAGGAATTCCGAGAGCAAGAAGCACATCTACACAAGGAGCAACAACTGGAGGAGCCATTTTAGGAAATCTTAGTCAAGTATCCACACTGCTCAGAGGAGGTAGTAGCCTAGTACTCAAAATGGCAGGACACAACCCTACTATCAGATTACCAGAGTTTTGAGGAGAAGCAGTAGAAGACCCTGAGAATCATCTATTCATTTGCATTAAGATCTAGGAAGCAAAGAAAATCATTGATGACAACACCAAACTCGCGCAGCTAGCAATCACTCTAAGAGACCGCGCACTAGACTGGTACATGAGTCTAGACACAAACAGTACTCCCGGGACAACAGGGACATTGGACGACATTAAGAAACTACTAATTAATGAGTTCCAGAAGCCAAGCTCAGAGGATCAGTATATGAACGAGATGATTGAGATAAGACAGAAACCAAGAGAATCGGTATGGGAGATTGATCAAAGATTCAAGCGATTAAATGGGAAGTTAAAATACCTTATGAACGAGATGCAACATCGGCACCTATTTGTCAACTCACTACTCCCACACTTAAAATATCCACTACGACAACAAAATTTTCAGACACAAGTAGAGGTTCTGTAGGCATCCTTGCAATTGGAAGAGAATCAGTACCAGCAGACAGACCCGGCTATCAAAGAACTAAAAGAGGATCTGAAGAACTTAACATTTCAGTTGAACCAAAATAAGAACAAGGACAAATGAGAAGTCGTTTGGTGTACCACGTGCAGGACAGAAGGACACCACAGAAATGAATGTCCGACGTTCACGCAGTATATGGCAACAGGCATGCCAAACCCGCGGCCACAAGGGGGATTATGGTGTGAAATTTTCAAGAAACCGGGCCACGACCCGTACCATTGCACGATGATACAAAAATACCAAACAGTCCCAACGAACTCATATTGTATATTTTTCATGTCAGTGGGCCACGACGAGAAATATTGTCGAACTATGGAGTTGATGCGGGAAATAACCTCAAACGCATACAGGGTACAGGCAGAAATGATGACTGGGCAAGCAACACCACAATTCACTCAAGCCCCAGCACCATACAACACTGTGCAGCAGTAGTATAATACTGTGTAGCAACCTTATAATAATGTGCAGTCGCAGTACAAACCAGCACAGCCCCAGTACAATATCATGCAGTATAATCAGGGACCACAATATAATGCGCCACGAGGTGATCGTGCAGCCTATAGAGGAGAAGGACGAGCCAGAGGAGGTTTCGGACGTGGAAGAGGACCAATCACATGTCACAATTGCCAACAATCAGGACATTTTGCATGGGAATTCCCACTACCACCAGCGACCTGTATGTATTGTCGCGCTTCGGACCACGATACAGAGGAATGTCTGACACTACTCGTAAAGATCCAGGAAAAAAGGAACCAAAATAACCAGAATGTTTAGTGGATTTCAACCGAAGCAAGGGATGACATATGGAACATCAACATAGTCACTTGAGGAGGAATGAGAACAAGAAACAATGTAGTTCGATAGGACCAAGCGTAGACCCCATGGGTAAAGAAGAACCCTGACCCCAAGAAGCAGTTCGATGTGCAAAAGTAAAAGGAGATCTTTACAGAAGCCCGACAAGAATTCCAAAAGGAGGACATAGCATTGACTACGCAGAAGAACAAGGAAGCCCCGGAATATGACATGTTGCCATCACTGGACCATACCAACAGAAGATAACCTACGGAACAAGAAAGTACTATCAAAGACTTTTTGCAATCATGCATCAAAATGTTAAGTGATCCTTAATCTATCAAAGTATTGCAAAACATCCTAGAGAAATATAGCAGTGAGACGGAACAGAAACAAGAACTGAAAACTGTCAACCAACTACACACAAGAAGAAGAACAAGTCGAGAATTTAGAATCAATGCTAATATTGGGGATTTCAACATGGGAGATATTATACTAGATCTAGGATCTGAAGTGAATGTACTACCAAAAACTACATGGCAATGCATGGGAGAACCTACACTGGGATACTTAACTATTCAATTAAATCTAGCAAATCGACATAGAGTCCTACCAATAGATAGACTAAAAGGAGTAACCGTAGATCTGGATGGGGTGTGCACCAAGGCAGACTTTGAAGTCAGCGAAAAAGTAGACGGTACAACACCTTACCCAGCGCTACTTGGTCTGGATTGGGCGTTCAACAACGAGGCCATAATTAACTTGAAAACCAGAAAAATGACATTTGAGTCAAGAGACTATAGGGTTATAGCCCCATTCAACCCATCAGAAGGCGAGAGGTTTGTAGAACCCACTTGCCTAGATCTAGACGAAATCGGCCAGTTGTACAGAACAACTACGCGCAATGCGGACTATATAAACCCAACTATAGATGGGATACTTAGTTGGTGGAGCATTACTTTATGCACAACAGACTCAGACACTGGGTTAGAAAACTGGCAGCAAAGACTACACGAAGTATCCACAAGAAGGTGTGCAAGAATAGACCGCGCAGTAAGATGTCTTGGTGCAGAAATCAGAGAACCACCCATTTTTTATGGACTAAATGATTTGGAAACTTTCTTGACACAATATGAAGATGAAGTCTTAGAGAACTAGAGACTGATAGCACTAGATTTAGCACTAAAGGCTACACCCGCAAGATGGTGGGGTACGCACAAAGAGACTATCATAGATTGGTACCAATGCAAATGATTTCTGAGCATAAGGTTCGGTGCAGAACAGATATGGAACAACCGACAAAAATATGATGGACTAGGAAGGCCAGAAGAACACTTGGAGGCGTGTAAAACACTATGGAAAATTACACCACCAGAAGCATGGCCTCACCACTTCAATCATACTTTAGAAGGCTTACCAGCGAATTGGTATATAGACCAGGAAATGTGAAAAGGAACCAAGACATGGACGACACTCCAATAGAACTTTACAGTCACTTTCTCTTTTGAGCATGAGAACCCCAACATAGAAACAACCCTGAAATGGATCAAAGATGTCTTATTGATTACAGAACCAGAAGTGGAAGTCATCACAAAGGTACAGCAGCGGAATAAGCAGACAGTCAAGGAACTGTTGTCATGCTACCAGGTAAGGAAGAAGCACTAGATGAAGATGATCCGCACGATATTCAGATCGAAGAAGTTGAAGGCAAGAGAGAGGTGGAAGGACCACCCTTAGAATCAGAGGTCATCTCAGTGCCAATCAAGATCAAGAAGGTTAACATAGGGATCATCGAGCAACCCAAAATGGCCAGCATTAGAGATTATTGGGATGAACAGACACTAGAAAGCATCACAGAATTGTTGAGTCAATACAGCGACCTTTTTCCCACAACCTTTACAGAGATGAAAGGAATAGCCGGAGAATTAGGAGAAATGAAGATACCACTCAGACCTGATGCGAGACCCATTAAACAGCAACCATACAGACTGAACCCCATCTACAAACAGAAAGTCAAAGATGAGATCAGCAGGATGCTCGAGGCCGGCATCATCGAATTAGTCGAAGAATCGGAATGGATAAGCCTGATGGTAGTACAGGACAAGAAATAGGGAAGAGGGATCAGGATATGTGTCGACCTAAGGAAGTTGAACGATGCCTGCTTACATGACCCATTCCCCACACCGTTCACGGATGAAGTACTTGAGAACGTAGGAGGACATGAAGCCTATTCATTCACTGATGGATTCTCAGGATATCATCATATTAAGATAGCACAAGAGGATAGACACAAGACCACATTTGTGATAGAATGGGGATCCTATCAATACACAATCATGTCATTCAGATTGAAGAATGCACCTATGATATTATCTAGAGTGGTCATTGCAGCATTTAAGGACTTCATCCACCAATTTCTTGAAGTCTACCTGGATTATTGGAGGGTTTATAGCTTGTTAAAAAACCATGTGGAAGTTTTACGCCTAATGTTAGAACAATGCAGACAGGGCCAGATATCACTGAATATCAAGAAATGCATATTTGGAACACCATTTGGGATACTACTGGGACACATAGTATGAAAACAAGGTTTATTAATGGATCCGGCCAAAACCGCAGTCATTGTTAACCTACCAGCACCAAAAACAGTCCACCAACTAAGAGCAACATTAGGTCATACGGGATACTACAGGAAATTCATCAAAGGCTATGCACAGATTATAGCGCCTATGGAAAAACTGTTAAGGAAGGATACCAAGTATCAATGGAACGACGAGTGCCAACATGGTCTGGACACCCTGAAGGAAAAGATGGTCACCACACCAATATTGGTATTTTCGGACTGGGAGAAGACATTCCATGTACATGTAGATGCATCAACAATAGCACTTGGAGCTATTTTAGTGCAACCAGGAGCAGGAGACTTGGATCACCTGATAGCGTTCGCAAGAAGGAAATTATCATACTCATAACAGAATTATAACATGACGGAAAGAGAAGGCTTAGCTATGGTTTACGCACTACAAAAATACAGACATTACCTATTGGGAAAACACTTTAAGATGTTTACAGATCACTCAGCCCTGAAATACCTAGTTAATAAGCCAGTGTTGGGGGGGAGAATATGTCGATGGTTACTGCTATTTCAAGAATTTGACTTCGAGGTAATAGTCAAACTAGGGAAAATGAATGGAGGGCTTAACCACTTATCAAGGGTCACCAATGGAGAGGAACCAACGAATTTGGAAGACAACTTTCTATATGCACAGCTCTTCTCAGTATAGATTGTTGACGATTACTTCACAGAAATCATCTAGTACTTGAGCACAAGTACTGCGTCGCAGGGATATACCACTGCGCAGAAAAAGAAATTGGTAGTCTGCGCAGCTGACTATCAATTGATCGCAAGGAATCTATACAAAATGCGCGCAGATAGCATCTTACGACGATACTAGCAGAAGCCCACGAAGGAATAGCAGGAGGGAATTATGAAGGAAAATCTACCGTGCAAAAGGTACTACGCGCAGGATTATGGTGGCCAACGATCCATCGAGACTTGAAAGAATATTGTCAGCAATGTGATGTTTGTCAACGGGTCGGCAAACCCAACAGAAGGGATGAGATGCCCCTATGACCGCAAGTGACACTTCAATCATTTGACAAATGGTAAATAGACTTTGTGGGACCCATTAACCCACCCTCCAAGAGAACATGAGCGAGATGAATTATCACCGCGAAGGAATACTTAACGAGATGGGTGGAAGCCACACCAGTAAAAGATTGCAGTGCAGAGACAACTACCCACTTTCTCTTTGAACAGGTAATTACCAGATTTGGGTGCCCAATATTTCTGATGAGCAACCAAGGAATGCACTTCATCAATAGCACCATCTGAGTGATGCTTTAAGAATTAAAATTTCATCACCAAAAAAGCACACTGTATCACCCACAGGCTAATGGCATGGTAAAATCCTTCAACAAAATTCTAGAGAACTCCCTAATGAAGATATGTAATGTCAACAGGGACGATTGGGATCTCAAGGTACCAGCAGTACTATGGGCATATAGAACCACGTTCAAAAAGTTGACAAGTCACACACCATTCAAACTGTTCTATGGTTAAGAAGCAATAGTACCATTAGAATTTCTAATACCTAGTCTACGTGTAGCAGTTATCACACAAATGACAGAACAACGCGCAGTCCAGGAACGACTAGATCAATTACTGTCAATGGAGGAAGACTGAATCTTGGCAGGATTCCATCAACAAGTATAGAAAGAGAGAGATAAATCATGGCACGACCGCCACATCAATATAAAGATGTTCAAGGAAGGAGATCTAGTATTGCTCTACGACAGTAAAGCGTTGCAGCACCCTGGGAAGATGAGGATGCATTGGCTAGGACCATACAAGGTAAAAGTTGTCACAGACGAAGGAGTTGTATAGTTGAAATATCTAGAAGGCACAGACCTCAGAGGAATGATCAACAGGAGCCGGATGAAGCTATACAAATATAGTCGACTACCCACCATGCAGTACATCGCGCAGTAAAAAAAATAAAAAAAATAAAGAGGGAAAAGACAACGGCCATATCGGAAAGGGAAACATGCGGGAAAAGGAAAGTCAGCAAAAGCACACTGACAAGATAGCATGAGGCAGAATTAAAGAAAGGAAAGGATGGATGGGATGTCACACTAAATGCACCAACTGGCGACGGCAAAGTAGCCATAAGGGAAGGTACGAAACCGCCACCAATGCATTGAACCCACACTTATGGTGCATTAATCGCACAAGGTAGGAAGCGTCCTCAACAAGCTTCATGGCACACCCATACAACACAGGAGCACAGAAATAGTTAGTCTATTCGCAAAAGAAGAACAGAGAAAGAGAAATAACAGCTTGAACGCACAGAGCGAGATCGTAGAGCTTATCTGAGCTATTCGAACCAAAAAAACGTTCGACAGACATCAGTATGGCACCACCAAAGCTCACAGAACCAGACCAGATAGTCAGATCATCTAGGGTTCAAACTAGGTCACAAGGAACAGGGGAATAAAATGAGCAGTAGCCACCGGAGATCGTTGATATTGACGAAATCCTGTCGCTAGAGAATATTCCAGTCGAATCAACACCGATCCAGGAAGAGATCCCGTAGCCCCAAGCGGAAACCATGAAAGAGGATACACCGGCAGCAGCGCAGGAGCTTCATAATCAAGTAGTAGGAAGTCATCATGAAGGATAGCCAGAAAACACCGAAGCAGCCATGGAAATAAATGGAAGCACACAGAACCCGGAAGCAGAGATCCAACCAGAGGTTCCACAAATACCCATCCCAGACTTTTCTTTTTTGGACGATCTGATTGGCGAAATGGGTAAAGCTTGGGAAGAATGGATGGTGAAGGAGAAACCGGAAGTTGCTGGAACTTTGAACCAGCCAACACAGCCGGAAGACAAGATTCAAATATCGATCTCGCCTCGAAAGAAACCAGCTGCAGAGATTATGCTACCTCGCACACCAGAAGGCATACAGGTGGACTCACAGCTATTGGGTCACGTTAGGAAGCTCAAGTTTTCCGACCATGACGTAGCGGAGGAAATAAAATATCCAGAGCTTGCACCACAAGTATTTTCAGAGACAATAGCCGTGAACCATTTCGGAGGAACTATCACTAAGCAATGCAAGTGGGCAGCTGGACTTGACAGAATCGGAATCCTAGGATTGCTGAAGATACCACACTTTGGCAAAGGCCAATATACGATGGCATGCGTCAAACAATTGTTAGAAGTTACGCACGAAGGGGATGTATGGATAGATAAACCCGTCCCCATAAATATTGAACTCATTACGCAAATTATAGGACTACTTATCCGAGGTATTGATCCCGCGTTGATACTGGATGACAAGTCCAAGGAAAAAGCATTGGCAGAAGAAATGAAGAAGAAATATGGCACCGACAGGGGAATGAGAGGCATTATAATCAAGTGAATTAACGATGACGCAACACAACTAGGAGAAAAGATCTTAATATGCAAACTACTAAGAAAATTTCATAAATATGAAGTACCGGCAGGAGTTATCACAATTGCAGCTCAGTGCGCAGAAGGCACCTTCATGAGCTAGGTGCCATACCTGTCAAACTTGTTCCAAATCGATTGTAAAGATGCGCAAGAAGCAGGTACGGAGTTTCACTACTCATGGTTGCTTACTCTCATCATTTTCATGGGATGGAAAGAACTAGACTACGTCATCTTTTGTACCACACCACAGCCAGGAGGAGCGAGATATCGCGTCTTGAAATCCACACCACTCGGAAAGCATAAGAAGGGAAATGGAATTATATTTGAATCTTACCTACGGGAAATGCAGGAAGCAATCAACCAAGCATGGAGGATAACACCAGAGGCTTTTGCGTGATTCGAGGGCATTGCCAATTTTTGGGATAGACGACAAGCCATGTGGATACAGCCAAGACAGGACCCACAAAAATAGTGGCTACAGATGCATTATTGCGTCACCGAGGGAGACATCGAGATGATCATCCATGAGTGGTCCGATGAATGGAATATCCCAACCATACCCAGAGAAATACCGGGACAAACAGCAGAAGGAGGGGCTCCGCAGCCAAAAACACAGCCTCCACAAGTCCTAGTACCCAAGAAACCAAGAACAGGCTAAATCAAGTCAACTCAGACAGAGGGCGGCTCAGAGCAGCCAAGGACCCAGAAGGGGAGAAAAAAAACCACTCAGCCAACCAATGAATAGCAGAACCTGATTGAGGAAACATAAGAAACCACGACGAACCCCATCACATAGGAAACAGGGGGAACTAAGAGACCAACAGTACAGGAAACAGGTGCACGCAAGAAATCAAAAGCACAACGATCACCACCAAAATACACAATCATAGAGGACAATGGCGAGATGATTGCCAAAATTGTCTAGGATTGTCACGCAGAGGACTTTGATCATGCAGCGCACCATAGGGATAAACTGTAGAAGGAGATGGCAGAAGTGGGGCAACTCCTGAAGAAATTCGAAGAAGCCCAGATTACACGTAGCAACAGAGGCACAAAGCCATCGAGCACACAAACCACAGAAAGAATTGAGGTAGGAGAACGCGACTCAGTTCTTCTGAAACCACATTCCACGGTTTACATAAAGTCAAGCATGCTACGAATGGATGAGATTGTGGGACAGACAGAACTAAAGGATTTGGATCAGATCCAGTTAGTCCTAACACGGATGCTAGCAAAGGCCTTATACCAATTGTAGGTTAGCGTCGACCATGAGATACAGTCTCGAGCACATAAAAACGTGGTCAAGCTACAACAAGCAACAAAGAAGCAGGAAACACTAGAAACAGTTTGCGTGCAACCCAAATCTGAAATGCAGGAGGAAAAGGAACGCATGAATGAGTTGGAACGTAGAGTGGAAGACATTTTTGGGAAACATCCAACCACTACACAAGGAAGTGAACTCCCAGGGACATAAAATATCGATCAGATTGCGCAGGAAATTGATCAGTATTAGAAGGAGATCGAGACTCTCTTTGGACAGATTAGACCAACCACCCCACTTGTAGTAAAGGTGCAGAGGAAGCAGGAAGCAACAGTGCAACTACAGGAGCTGGAAAAATAGGTCATCACAGCAGCCGACTTGCTGGATAAAGTAGTGCAACTCTGGACAAAGATGGAAGAGGACCCACAAGTCCATCAATGGGACAAGGAGGAGGAAAGGATCAATGCAACGATCCAAGAATTCAAGCAACAATAGAAAACCATCCCAATCCCAGAACGGGTCAAGGGGACACAAGAGTTAAAGAAGTTACAGGCAGAACTTCTCACTGTGCAAACACGGAAACATGAGCGTCAGGATCAAATATAATCGTTGCAGGAACGGATAGCAGCAATACTAGAGCAGGCAGAAGAAGCCAGAACACAGTCCACACGGACTTAGCTGGAATGTGCAGGACTAATCAGCGAAGAAGTAGCAGCGCAAACAGTCAATATTATCAAGGAGAAAACTGCGTAGGCACTGACAAAAGCAGCAGAATTGCAGGAGAAGTTCCAGACAATCACCAAGGAGATCGAGGAAGCACAGCGCAATTAAGTGACTCAAGACGAGTCACATGTCAGTGTTGGGGGCCTGTTTGCACCAAGCCGAAGTGGAAAGAAGGACGATCATGGGAAAGAAAGCGTGTAGGAAACTGAAGTGACAACTGGAAAAATATCAGCACGCGTGAATGCAAGAAAGTGTGCACAGTGGGAAGCAAAAGTTGGAGGAAGAACAACATGCGCATGGGAGAAAAACCTAGCTTAAGAAGGGTTAGGGTTTTGGTAATATTTTGTAAGTGGCTAAAGAGCCTGAAATGTATAAATATAGATACGAAAGTATCATATGGCTTTGTGGTTTTTTGGGTAGTAGTTGTTGTAGTTGTCATTATTGAGTTTATGTTAATTCTTATGAATATTGTGATTGTTATTGAGTGATTTTCCCAAGTATTGTTGTTGGCGATACGTGAAGGGTTTGAATTGTATGAACCAAGTTTTGTAATTTTCTGAGCAAGAAATATATGAGGGAAGGTAGATCTGAGGATTAGACCGCAGGCTGCAGAGCCTAGTGTGATCTAGTTCGCCTCACATAGATCTTACCCACTTTTGTAGAGAACTATAAGGGTGTGACGCAGGGAGATCAAGAACTACTATAATACAAGAGCCAAGAGCCAAATATTTGTGGACATATCCCAATAGGGGTGAACCATGGTAACTTCTATGTAATATGTTGAATGTTTGCATGGATTTAACTTATTTCAAGCAATAGATGACTAAGATTGATGAATAACCAAACGCTTTATTACAATCTGTTTATATTTTGAGTTATATGCATGTGATTCCTGGGATCAAGTAGATTACAGTAACAGTTCATAGAACATGACCTTAATCAAGAAACCCTTTATCTCCTACTTTTTCCTAGGCTGTAAACACCTAAGTCTTACAGTCGACCATCCTTAGCTATCTCGGGTGAGACTGCGCAGTACCTTTTGAGCGTTGTGTTGCCTTCTAGTTTACTAGCAGGGCTGTTAGTTAGAGGCTTTTGTTGGAACCCCAGATGACATGAACCCTGGGTCAATAACTTAGATAACCTGAGAAGGGAGTCGATAAAACCAACAGGCATGCTAGCTCTATAAGCATCAACTATCTTGGGACAAGGAACCACCTAAGGATCACAAGACTCGAGGGATCCACTGGTAAACAAAGAGATCATATGGACATGAGAAATGTTTGTAGAAGGGGATGGTGGAGGAAGGGGAAAATTTCCCATCGATGAGGATTCCTTGAACATCCCCACTCAAACACTCATGTAAGCACTATGGGAATCATAGAAAAATAGTACATTTGAACTTGCATTGGATCCAAGGTTCGGGGTGCAAAACACAATTTGGTTAATGGTAACTATTTTCCCTTGTTGAGGGATGTGTAAGACCCTAAATATGGATGAGACAAATGCATTCATCTCGTAGAACCAAGTACGCCTAGTAGCACAATGTACTCAATAAGTGAGTCGACTACCTCCACAACAACAGAGACAGTCTTACCACCTATGACAATGGGAAACACAATGAGAATTCCATGATACTGGAACATATGTCCGTCAAAGGATTTCAACATGGTATTACACATATCAACTTTTGGAGAACCAAAATATTTCCAACACTCAATGGACATAATGCAAGTGGAGGCTCCTTCGTCAACCATGTTGCAAAGGATGTTTTTCCCCATTACTCTCACTTTAATCTGAAAAGTGATTTGGTGGGAAACCCTATGTTGAATATTCTTGACTCAAAAGTTATGAAGCTAGACTCTAAGGGATCAACCACCCCACCTATCATTGATAACAAATATTTATGTTGTGTAGGGAATATTTGGAAGACTTTGAGCGAAGACATGGCACATGGTGCCTGGGCCAAGTCTTCCACAATATTGTAGTTGTGGGTGGCTCATGTGTTCATATTCTGTGTCATGCATCGAAGAACACCCTTCAGGGGGAGAAGCAATGTTTCAAAGGATGGCTTCTCAATCTAAAGAGAGTCGCTAGGATGGGAAGTGGAAGCAGAATCGTGAGTGGTAGGAGTACTATCAAGATTGTCATAATTATCATATCGAATTTGAAGGGAAATTGTATGGTCACACATGAATACTGTATAATTCAAGGATGACCCCTCTTACTAAGGAGTACCATTCATGCCCTATTGCAAATGGGGGGGATTTGTTGCAACCATTTGTTGAGGATGATGGAGGAAAAGATGATTTAAGACAACAGGCTACTAGGAAGCCTTTTGTTGCACCAAATATAAATGGATCTCATCCTTCTGAGGACACTGATAAGTAGGGTCATCATCACCACAAATCGTGCAGAGGAATCGAATCTTCTGCTTCTCTTCCATTCCTCCCCCTTGATTTTTTGGGGTTGGAGTATTCCCACTCTCTATTGGAATTTTTCTTCTTGTTATTCCTCTTCTTTCCTCCAGGTTATTGAGGATTCCTCAATTGCATGGATTGCACTAAATTTGCCTCAAAGGTCTAAGTAGGGACTAGGGAATTTTAAGTAATAGACACAATAGCTGATGGGTGTGGAAAAATAGTCATGTGACCCATCTAATAAACTATCTAGCCCACAGAGGCAAGGGATATAGAACCAACCACGCCATCGGCATGGGGTCATGGGTTCGATTTTCTTGGATCCATTGATGGTTGAGGAGCATACGGGATGATATCATAAATAGTGGTTGACTTAGAATAAACCAATTATAAGTGTTGGGCATGCAAGATGTCCTACTCTTCGGTAGTTTCCCCTACCATAGAAACATCCTTGGTGATGGGTTGTAAGAGAGACTTGGTGAACCACTTCATCAGGATTTGGTCAAGTATTTGGGTCTTGATCATCCTACGTATTCATATCCACTCATGTATATGATTGGAAATGTGATTGGAATTATCTTGATGCAACGATGTCAAGAGCTTCATCCCTATCTCATACCATATGGGAAATCTATAATGCATAAAAAAATGCCATATCCAAGACATTAAAACTATTGAAGGAAGTGTCATTTAGCTCTATGTACCATTTGGTGGTGCTTCTAATCATGGACCTTTGGAAAATATGCAACTGTATTCTATCGTCCATCAAAGAGTTAGATGAAGATCACAAATGATATGTCATAATTTGTATATGTGGGTCTTCTCCCGTCTTTCCATCAAACTTAGGCATGTCTTATGGAATATTCACATGTATAGCTAGAAATGAGGGGTCCTTGGAAATAGGGTCATTTGTCAAATGTGAAAGATTAGGAAATTCTAACATCACCAAGAAGGGAAATGGAATATGAGAAAATGAATACTAGGATGAGGATGAAGCTCCTGAAATCCTAGATGAACCTTGTAGTCTCAGATGAACCTTGTAGTCCCCACATGTTTGTACTTCTAGAAGGATGTGATGTTCCAGAAGGGTAATTTCTCCCAAAAATGGAATCACTCCCATGAGCATGGATGCTCCTAAGACTATAAATTCCCTTAAGGGGGTTTCTCCCTAGGGTAGGCATAAACCCTAAAGGAAAAATACTTCCTAAACCAACACTAGCCCTAGGGAATAATCCCGCGGGACCAAAAGTATGGATGAAGGGATAGCCACCCCACTATGAAAATTTTCCCACAGGGAAAGGTGTGCTACCCCATGGGATACTGTATCCTCCAGAATCATTATTTCCCCTAGCATGACCAGGAACATGTTGTGGCCACAAAAACCCCTCTTTCATTTTTATTTTATAAGAAAAATGAAATTGTCCCCCAACTAAATTTGAGCTCTAATTCTCAATGCACTACTACTATAATCCTACTGAATATTATTTACCCATATTGAGGGGGTTTTATCAATTATTACCTTTGAGGATCTTTGTCAAACCCATATACTCTTTGATCTTGTACTTTCAGGTGTTCTTCATTATACCTTTGATTTATGTTGCTTCTTTGATCCTTGAGTGATGAGATGGACAAGTTTCCTTTGGAACCTTTTTCATTAATTGATTTTAATGGATTTAAAGGTGGTTGTTGATCTTATATGATTGTAGAGTTTAATGTTATGTTTTATGACTTGGAGAGAATTTTTTAAGGATTTGTTGTTTTCGTGTGCATCAAAATGTAATATCATCTCATTGCATCAGGGAGAAATGAATGGTTGGTTTGGATGAAGAGCATAATGTTACTTTGTATCTTGTACCTTCTTTCCTCGTATTCATGCTCAAGCTCTCACATGTTAATCATATTCCTCAATTTAAAATCCATAACTAGAATCACAGGATCTTTGATCATTTTCAAGAGTTTGAGATTAAAAACATGCATTTTCGTGACATTTTTTTACAACAACTGATTGTTCACAATAAGCCAAGATCTTAGATGATTGCTTCTAAGGAATTCCTCATTTCAAACAAACCTAGTTCTTTTTCATAGACTTACTAGAAAGGGGAAATAATGTAACATTTATAATGTACTAACGAAAATTTTCTTCCTTGCATAACAAAGATTAATATTTATTTGGTTGTTGTAACAAGGTTACGGAGTCATGTTCTTTATCAGATACTTTTGCTATTTCAATTCCTCAGAGAATCATGCTAAAAAAAAAGATCATGTGCATTTGGTCACAAAAGATAGAGGGAACTTTTTGGGCCCTTAATTTTTGGAAATGGATAAGGATAATAGAAGCAATGGACAAATTGAAATCAGTTGTGTGACATTTAAAAGTCTAGAAGCAGCAAAAGCATTCAAATGAACAAGGCAACAAATAGAAACTTCGGAAGCAACGGAAAAAGGTAATACCACGGGTAGATTAAAATATACATGAAATGGAGAAGAGTGTATTTGATACAATCAATAGATTGTGTCAAATACATGGAAGCATAAGTAAAAGGGAAATGTAATGTTATAGGTTTCATGATGCTAACAATACTGATGATATTTTTGTGATTGTTGGGTTCTATTATTATTCCTCTTATTTGGGCCTATTTTTCTAATTCCATGGTCGAGTATTGGGATAGTTTATGTTGGCATCACTGTTGCATTTGGAATATATTTTGAGTCTATATGCACTGAGAAAGATGTTATATTGTATATTTGGTTGTTTTTAGAAGAGATCGATGAGAATCTAAGCTATAAGAATGGTTTGTACCACTACTGCTAATACAATGATATGATTTGGAGCCTACAAATTTGTTTCTGAGGTTATCTTTCATTTTATAAATGGATCTATAATGTTGTTGCGCATCTACTTATTATTTTCCTTTTCTAATGTTATATGAATGGTATCACAACCTAAACTTAATAGTTTACTTATGGGTCTGAATAATATAGAATTAGATCATTGTCGGGTTCTCCATAACTCCTTTCATCTTTCAAGTCTTGGTTGTGCTTCAGGTGAGACCTCCTTCCCTTGCGGAAGGTTGAATATGTCATCATACCTAGACTATAGCAATGCCTTTTGTTGGAAAATACTGAGAACCTTGGTCTTGATCTTGTGCCAAAAAATGGTTTAGTTGTCGGGATTGAACCTTAGAAGGATTTTTTAAAGGATGCCTCATTGGATATATAAGTCTGAGTTTGAAAAGGGGCAAGAAAAGAAGTGTGAGGAATTCATAGGACAGGAGGTCGAGTTGTGGCACAAGAGTTATAGGGTTGTAAAATATATTGTTTTCTATTCAGAGCCTACTAGTGACCATTATGAGATCTTCTGGACCAAGTTCCTTGAAGAGTTATTTCAGCAGTTAGATTGGCTACAAGAAGCCACAGAATACAAAGATCAAGTCAAAAAGAGATACAACTGGACTATTGAAATTATATCGGCTTCACCACTTAGATCATCAAATTTCGTGAGTTGTATACTTTTGAGTGTTCTGGAAGGTTACATTATTGAGTTCTCTACAGAGAATCATCAAGCCTTTTTGAGGATAAAGCAGTATTCAAAGAAGGATCCAGAGGAAGACATTGTGGGAAATACCTCTGTGTATCAAGGTCCTCTTGGTAGAATAAGGAATTTTTCCTATTCCCTTAGGTAACATGGCAGCGTAAACCCCTACGCTCGGGGGAAGGGTGATTTATGGGAGGATTCATGAGTTGAGTAGCAGAAGAGTATCCTTGAGGCATGGAGGTCGTCAAGAGAAGAGTGCATGAGATGAACAAGCTCAAAGGAGGGCTTCCATTGATGAAAATAAGTAGTGGAAACATATGAGAATAGTGATTAAGAGAACCAATCCATTGCAGGAAGAGATCAGCCTTAACGGTAATCATAGAAAGGAGCTAGAAGAGTTGCGGAAGTTGAAGAGATGAGGAAGAATGGTTATTCAATGGTTGAAAGAGAGAAATGGTAGAAGAAGTAAAGATCCCCAAGTAATAATACATGTGGGGGAGTGTTTGGAAAAGACAGATGACAGGGTAAGAGTCGGAATTATTGTTGATGAAGATGTTTCAGCCCAGACCTCACATGAATTTGTGGAATAAACTAAACCTAGTACTCCAGAATACATGGGTGTATATCAACAGGACAATATAGAATTACATGAGAATGAGACCCCCCAGATCAAAGAGATCGGTTCATGAGGAAAAGGATCTATCCCTGAATCAGCTATTCCCCCATCGCCATCTACAAATATAGTATTTTTTATTCTTCAAAATACTTCACGTAATTCTAGTTCTACAAATTTGATGAGTAGTAGTAGTGGAAGTGTAGCAATTTATATAGTTATATAGGAACAAGGATCGTGTGGGTTTATTTAAGTAAGACCCATAATTTCATATATGGGAACACAAACTGCAGGATCCCTTACCCGATACCCTGATTTTTTGGGAAAGGGAGAAGAGTATGTTGAGAAAAAATGGTTTCTATTTGAATCCATATGGAGGTCTCGAGGGACTCCAGAGGTGAACAAGTTGATTGAGTTTCAGACCACTTTGAGAGGTCCGACTCTCAAATGGTACATGAATATCATTGATCCAGGGATTCAAGGACAAGATTTCACTCTGGTTCGGGTAAGACAGAGGTTTAATGTAGAATTATGGTTTCTACAGTCATAACAACAAGCTCTCTATGAGTTGTGGGAGATAAAGTGGAGAGATGGGGAGTCTGCATGGGAGTACAATTGGAGATTTAAAGATGAAATAGGGATGTTGGCAAACCATATTCATGAATACCATCAAAGGGAGTGGTTTATACAGGGTTTATACCTTTGACTTACATCCCTTTAACCCAACAAAGAATAAATTCTCTATGAGAATCATTGGAACAGGCCATGAATATTGGGGCTATGGAAGTCTATCCGGGAAGTTTGAAAATTATGATACCCCCTGAAGATGCCAATATTATGCAATTGTAGGTTCAAATCTCTGCATTAAATAAGAAGATCCAAGATTTGACTCTTCCAAAGGAAAGTTTTCCCCAAGTATGGTGTACAGGTTGTTACATTGAATGTAATATGGAAAACAAATGTACAAGATTGAGGGGTGAAAGACCCTTTATTACTCCAATGGAACCTCGACCAGTAGGACTAGTTGGAGGAGTTGCACAAGTTGCTACTATAGAACAGTTTCATGGACCTATTTAATCTCATGCCTTTTTTAATAATCGAGGGGGTAAAAGTAATGAGTATTGTGAGATCTGTCAAAGCCATGGGTCGTCTCCATGACATTTCCCCATTCTACAAAAGTATACACCTGCACTGAATACAATGTATTATGAGTTATGTAGTTCACCATCTCATAATACCAATCAGTGTTGTGCTCTGGATTCACTTGCGGATAGGTTGGACCGATCTTCGTTCAGAGTAAATGAAGGACCTCAAGGGTTGGGAGGAGGTCGTCAAGGTGGAGGTGGAAACAAAGGAGGACGGAGTGGTGGAAGAGGACCAGTCTGTTGCTACAATTGTGATGAACATGGACACCTTGCAATATATTTTCCATTGCCAAGAATACCTCGGTGTGCACACTGCAAGAAAATCACTCATTCTACTTAAGAGTGTCTTGATCTGATTGCTAAGTGGGAAGATTGGGCCAAACAAAGAGGAGAAAATTTGATAAATTATGAGCCTACAATTCAGGTTTTAGTTGAAGGAAGGGGGCATAATATTAATATCATTACTAGAGGAGGCGCAAAGACTGATATTGATGCATAAATTACACATCAAATCAAAATTCAGAAGGTTGTGCCAGAAAACACTAACTATGATCTTGTATGGCAGAATGAATTCTTCAAGAATGCAGTAGAAACATTCAGACATATGCCTAGTCCCTCAACACTTAAAGTTGCGGAAACTAGTTTCAAGATGAATCCTCATTATCCAAGGATAACTAAAGAACCATCTACTCATATGGAATTTATGGGTAAGTCATATAAATCTACCAATATTTGGTTTCGGATATTTTTTAACATTTTAGATGATGAGAAACTCACTGATAAGTTGTGGAACACTATCAAATTGACCTTGGGAGCTGAAGGAAATCTAGAAGAGTTCATTGCTTCTAACATCCCTAAGAGAAATGCCAGTAGAGTCCAGAGAAGAAAGAGGTGAACATGAAGGGAATTTAGATTGAATGCCCAGATAAATGATTACAAAATTAAGAATGTTATGTTGGATCTAGGCTCTTATGTTAATATTCTGCCAAAGAAAACGTAGGAGGCAATGGAAAAACCCAATCTAGTGTGTTCCCCTATTTTGTTGCAGATGGAAAATCAGTACTGCATATTTCCAGTTGGGAGGCTACAAAATGTCGAAGTGGATCTAGCTAGTGTCAAAACACTAGTTGACTTTGAAGTTATTGAAATTATGGGAGAAAAGGATCCATATCCATCTTTATTAGGCATTGAATAGGCCTATGAAAACTATGTTTTTGTTGACCTTAAAAAGGAAACCATGACCTTTGATTATGATGGAATGAAAGTCACCCAACCATTAGATCCCTACCAAGGCACACAATATACTGAGCATGCATATGATAAAATGGAATAGGATTTTCTCAATCATTTGTATACAATGACTGTAGGGAAACGAGTTGATTGTATTAACGCTACTTCATACGGCCCAATGAGATGGAGGAGTGTTCAATCCGGGGATGAAGATTTTGAAATAGCATTTGATAATTGGCAACAAGGAAGGTATGAAAATGTATCCATATTTTGTGTTATTGTACGTTCAGACGGATGGATTGGGACAGAGCTTAGGGAATGTCCAACTTATTATGGGACTTCAGATTTACATAGTTTCCTTGTGGATATGGAGTATATAATTGTAGAGGAGCAATGAATTCCAGCTCTAGATATAGCCTTGAAATCTACTCCTGCTAGGTGGTGGGATAGTCACAAAGGATCCATTTCTTCTTGGGATGAGTTTAATCTTGTCATACAGTATCATTTCCTTCCTCCATCACAAGTCAATTAGTCGAGTGAATATGAGAAGTGGAACATTCCAATGTTAACATTGGAGACATATGATGGTTTATCTGATCCAGTAGAGCACATTTAGAATTATCTTAAAGTATGGAAAGTTGCACAATTTATCTCTCAGTTATGGGTACACCAGTTCTTTCATTCTCTAGGAATAGTTCCAAAATACTGGTATGTGCATGAAGAAAGCAGAGGAAAAACTGCATGCTAGAATATATTACAAGGTTAGTTTTGCCAATGTTTCTCCTTTTCTGGTAAGTCTTCTGAAATTACACTAGTACTGCAAAAAATAAAGACAATGTTGTTCACTAATGAATTCAAGCCCCAATATTCACCTACAGTATGTCCTGAGAATGAATATCTTCTTCAATATAGGTTTTATCCATCCCCCTCTAGAATGTTCTTGTTGTATTTTCCAAGATTTTGATTGTTTCCTTTCGATATTTTATTCACAAGTTTCTTGAATTTTGTATGGATGACTGGATGAGGTATATCTTGTTGAAGGATCACATAGGATTACTACGGTTAATGTTTGACCATTGCAGGAAGTTACAAATCTCACTAAATTTGAAGAAATGTATTTTTTGCGTGCCTTTTAGAAATTTGTTGGGACATATTGTATGCAGGGAAGGAGATTTGGTTGATCTTGCAAAGGTTGTTGTGATTATTAATATGCCTCCTCCTATGACTACTAAGTAGTTGCGGTCCACTCTGGGTCATACTGGGTATTATAACAGGTTTATCATAAATTATGCAACCATAATTGCCCCATTGGAGAAGTTATTGAAGAAATCTGAAGTCTTCAGCTGGAACCCCAAGTGTGATCAATCTTTTAACATTCTCAAAGAAAATTTGACTACTGCTCCTATTTTAATATATCTTAATTTGAAGGTGGAATTCTATGTTTACATCGATGCTTTTGGCATTGGTTTAGGTGTTGTCCTTGCGCAACCTAGTGAATGAAATCTGGATCACCCTATTTATTTTTCTAGTAGAAAGATTTCACAGGCCGAGCACAACTATACTACCACTGAAAGAGAAGGTTTGGCCATCATCTATGTTTTACAGAAATTTAGACACTATTTATTAGGAGGTCATTTTAATTTTTTTTACTGACCATTCAACTTTGAAATATCTGGTCAATAATCATGTGTTATAAGGGAGAATTTGTAGGTGGTTGTTTCTTTTTCAGAAATTTTCCTTTGAAATTGTTGTTAAGCCAGGAAAATTGCATGTTGGTCTTGATCACTTGTCTCGGCTAGAGTCGGGATAAAGTGGTAGAGTTTTAGATGACCAGCTCCCAGATGCAAATCTCTTTAAGATTGAGACTATCCCATATTATCTTTCTGATATTGCATTGTTTCTAACTAATGGTAATGTGCCTGATGGATATTCTACAACTCAAAAGAAGCACATGGAGGTCCGTGTAGTAGAATATCAACTGATCAAAGGAAACTATATAATTTGGGATTGGATATCAACCTTAGAAGATGTGTAGTTTATCATGAGCAGCATGAGATCTTGTGGGAATGCCATACTACAGTTGCAGGAGGACATGTTGGAGGGAAGGAGATTGCACACAAGATACTTCAAGTATGATTATGGTGGCCTGCTATGTTCAAAGATGCTAAAGATTATGATAGAACATGTGATGTCTTTCAAAGAGTTGGTAAGCCATCACATAGGGACAAGTTTCCCTTACATCCTATTCAAGCACTTCAATCTTTTGAAAAATGGGCAGTTGACTTCATAGGACCTATCAACCCACCAACCAAGCACTCAAACGAAAGGTATATCATCACTGCAACAGAATATCTCACCTTTTGGGATAAAGAAAAAATCAAGACCAAGGCTTCCAATAGGCCCTAGCCACAATCCAATGGAATCCTATAGGATTCCCCTTTTTGGGTTATTCCCATTAGATGGTATGTTTTCAATAACAAACAAGTTTTCCGAAATTAGTAGCTTGAAGGCCTATCGGGATCCCCTTTATTAGATCGAATTTTCCACATGTCATAGTGGCATCAAGCTCCCTTTCATCCTATGGATCACCTTACATTGTGTTAACAAATAACGATTTGTATGATGTGTCATCCTATCACTCATTGGTTACATGCCACTTGTTTGATTCTAGTTGATCTGGTCTTTATCTCATTATGAATATCCCTAACTTGACAACTTGCATATCATCTGACTCATCCTCCCAAAGTCTTACCTGCTCTCAAACTTATGTAGCCTTGATGTGTCTTATGTAGTTTCATCCTAAAGGTTTCTAATTTGGAATATAACCTATCCTCTTCTACATCAAGCCTCTATGTCTGCAATCTACATGTGATACTTCTTTTGGGTGTCCAACTTAGTGCTTGTACGGAATCCATGTGGATTCCTAGGTGTTATATCCCATGGAACATCTGGAGTTGGCCTCTCTCTTATCAAGTACCTTCATCTAAATCCCAAATTCTAGATCCATGCCTTTGCGAGATCCAATCAAGAATTGTCACTTGTCCATTCTATTTTCTTCCTCCAACAACCATGAGTTGGACAAGTCATTAATACCTTGTGTGGCATGTTATGCACCATCTAACATGGCATATGAGGTTTCATCTAGGTTTCCAATTATCCTATGTTATCCCACATGACTCCCTCTTTGTCATGTTGGCCTGTCCTATCTTATGTGATGTTCGGACAACCGGATTTGTTTCAAGGGAATGCACTCTGTATGGATCTCAGACATCTGGAAATATGGATATTTGGTGTTTTCATTATGTGCTTTGGCTCATATTTGTATACCTAAGTGCATAACCCTAACCTTGATGTATAACCTTGACCTAGGTGTAGAACCTTGACCCAAAATGGAACCTTGACCCAGATTTGGAAACAAGCCTAATTTTCCCTTACCACATCCAGATTTTATTTTGTATATATAAGTTTGTATAGTTTCATTTATTTTATTTTTATATTTCATTTTTATTATTTTATTCCTATTTTATTTTTATTTTACCTATGGTTTTCCAAATACACACATGGTGTTAAATTTTCCGAATCCCATGTATATTTTATTTTTATTTTATTTGGGAATTTACTATATCTAGAACTTTCCACACTGGGAATTTATCATCAAACTTACAATATCTGGAACTTTCCAAATTGATACTTTACCAATATACACCATGTATATATATTTTGTTATTTTCTAGGAATTTATCATGATTCACCATCAGGATCTACCATTGGACTTACCATTCTCAGGATTAATGTTTCTAGACTCAACATTTTCCAACAGATTTTGAAGCCTGACCAAGATATTTATCTGACCATGCCATTGCATTATTTTAATTTTTGGGCTCTCACCATCGGATCGGGCTCCCTCCATTAGGTTTTCACCTTAACATTTTTAATATGCCTTCCCAACCATCAGAATCTGATAGACCTATTGGATGCTAACCCATTGGGTGGTGAATTATTTTGTTATTTTTCAGACATTTGAATTCAGGATTACTTTGGATTATTTTATTATTCCTTTCGGCATGGAAATTGTATAAGTTTTATTTATTTATTCTTATTTTATTTTATATTATATTTTGGTGAATTATTTTATTATTTTTCACACACTTGAATTTGAGATTACTTTGGATTATTATATTATTCCTTTGGACATCATTTTGGGATTATTATTTTAATAATTTTTGGAATTTGTACAAGTTTTTTTTTTTCTTTTCTTTTATTTTATATTTTTCCTCGGGATTATGGGTCAAAATATAATTTTGGGATTATTATTTTAATTATTTTTGGAATTTGTACAAGTTTTATTTATTTATTCTTTTTTTGTATTTTTCCTCTGGGTTCTGGGTTAAAATATCTATGCAAACTCAAGGTTCCATACCTACCCTAACTACATACACAAACTGCATAGGGGTGGGAAAACAATATAAACTCTTGAGAGTCAATTCCCACAATGCATGTAGGATAAATATTTAGGTTTATGAGAACAATGGTTCATATTAACCTCGTGATGAGATCAATGGATATTGAGAATTAACTTTAGAGAGCCATAACTCACGTTCCAGGAGGCCAAATTAGTCATGAGAGAGATTTTTGGAAAACTGACGAAAAGAAGAACATGTTGAAAGAAGAATTTGAGCTAGACTAGCAACAGAAATGCCTGAGAAAATTAGGAAAAAGGGAGGCATGAATTTGATTGGAGATGGAATATGAATTGTTCAGCTGGCCATACATTGAGTTGATCTAGGTGGATAGCAGTGGCCACCTACCTCTTCCAACTGGCTCACATACAACTTTCATCTTGGCAGTTTTTTTTCTAGCTTTTCGGGTCCTAAACTTCTAGGGTTGTTTTGAGGCCCTAAACAATGCTTTTTGGTCCCACCACAATCACATTGTAGATGAAGTTAGATTTTGACAACATAATGTGTATTCCTTAGATAGAATTTTCCAACGGGCTATCGTGCGCCTAAAACGGAGATCGTATGAAAAATTTATGACCCTAGGAAGTTGATGTACCAACTTACCCCATCGGGGCCCACATGAATTTTGGCACTTCATCTCCTAGGGTTAGGTTTATGGATGTCTAGGAATTTTTGTTTACTTCTTGATGCTAAAAAGGCCTATAAGCCTCATTGTAATATGCTCAGACGAATGCACATAGCCGCCACATCTCTTCTCATAGATTAGCTACCATCATTCGAGCAAGATTGTTTTCATTTTGCATTTTACAGTTTCAGCGGATTTCTTTATTGAATAGAAGTTAAGTTCCATTGTATCTCTATTATTGTTCTTTGTATATTTGTTTTAATTCTATATATCTGTGTTTCATTTTGTTTCACTCATAAATCTATATCAGTGGTATCAGAGCAGTCTGATCTTCATTTGTTTCTTTGTGCATGTCCCCAATGAGGTCAAGGTATAAGAAGTTGGGACTCGAACCAGTTGAGCCTTTACAAGATCGGCCTCGCCGAACCCGACGGCCACCCATGGGGGGAGAAAATAGAGATGGTGGGGTAGGAGATCCCTTTAAAATATTTCTTGAGGAATCCCTCTCGCGACAAAGGAACATTAGAGTGAATTGCCACCTAGTCCTAGTTAACTAATCCATGCAATCATTAGTTAACTGAGCCATGACTTCCACTAGTCTAACTAAGTGTAACTAAGTGTAACTGACTCTAAAATGAAGAGGAAAATCCTATTTTGTAGGGGAATATTCTCTAGAGAGAATATTCTCATCTAAGGAAGAGTTCTCAACATTGAATTGTAAAACTTAGGAAAATAATTATAGGTGAGTGTGTAATATATCGCATTAGTTACCCATGTAGCCTATATCTATTGTTAAATATTCACGTTTTGAGTGTGGAATACGGTTAATGAAAATTCTTTGTTCTCACTCTCTCGTTTCTCTCTTCTATCATTTTTCTGCAAACTGTGTATGCCATTTGCTAGCAAGATCTTATCTGTGTAGGTTCATTCACATTTACATGGAAGATTGCCTTCAAGTCCAAAGAAGGTATTTTTGAATGGCTAGTCATTCCCTTTGGCTTGAAAAATTCCCCCGCAAATTTCATGAGGATGATGGATGATATCTTGTGTCCTTTCACCAATTCTTTTTTGGTGGTTTATTTGGATGACATCCTCATCTTCAACAAGAGTTGGGTGGAACACTTGTAGCATATTCAGCAGAATCTGCACACTCTGCGACAACACAAGCTATATGAAAATTTGGAAAAATGCTCCTTCGGCATGAACAAGGTCCAATACCTAGGCTACATTGTTGATGAGCATGGGGTGCATGTGGATCAATCCAAGATCCAGGTCATTTGTCACTGGCAAACCCTGACCACACTCACTGAGCTTCGGACCTTTTTAGGCCTTGCTAATTTCTATCGCAAGTTCATGTTGGGATTCTTCCACATTGCATGGGCCCTTAGCCAAGTGACCAAAGGCGGTGGCAAGGGAAAATTCATGTGGGACCAATCACAACAAAAAGTGTTTGATGATTTGAAGCATCGCTTGTTCCTAGCCTCGGTTCTCTCATTACCCGACCTGGAGCAGCCTTTTGAGATTGAGACAGATGCTTGAGACTTTTTTGTGGGCATAGTTCTCACTCATCATGGACATCTCGTGGCCTATCATAGTGAGACGCTATCAGATACTATCTGTAAGTACCCCACTTACGACAAATAAATTTACTCCATTGTACAAGCCTTCCGCCAATAGAGACATTACATTCTCGGGAAAGAGACAATCATCCACATTGATCATAAGCCTCTACAGTTCATGCAGACACAAGGAAAATTGTAGAATAAGTGTCAACAGAAGTGGTTCACATACTTGCAGCAGTTCCATCTCAACATCAAGTATAAGACAGGGAGCACCAACTGCATCCCAGATTGCCTCAGTTGACCTCCAGTTGCAGCACTAACCACGGTGCTACACTCATGTAGGCATGAGACCTTTGGATGGCCTAAACTCTATGAGAGAGATCATGACTTCACCACTACCTACCATATCCTATGCACAAACACAGTTGTCATTGATTTTCATCTTCAAGATGGGTTGTTTTTTCATCTGGGCCATCTTTGTGTTCCATCAAGAAAGTGTGTGAAGTTGATTTGGGAAGCTCACTACAGTCGGGTGGCAAGACACTTCAGCATAGAAAAAATAGTGGCAATGTTGCAGCAACATTTCTATTGGTTGAAACTTAAATAGGATGTCAACAAGTATATCAAGTCATGCACGACCTGCACCATTGCCAAACTAGCCATTAAGAAACAAGGCATGTACACCCCTCTTCCTAATCCTGATAGGCCCTGGGAATCCATCTTGATGGACTACATGTCGGGCCTTCTTTCAACCAAGAAGGGAAATGAATGTGTTTTTGTGGTTGTTGATCGATTTTCCAAGATGGCGATTATGGTTGCCTATAAGAAGAGAATCACAACAGAGGCCAATACCAAACTCTTCTTTGAACGCGTGTGGGTACATTTTGGGATACCACAAACCATCATCTCAGATCAGGACAGTCGGTTCCTCAGCACTTTCTGGTTGAGCCTCTGGTCATGGCTGCACACCAAGCTTATCAAACCCAAGGCCTTCCACCCCCAAACGGATGGTCAAACTGAGGTCATTAACAGGATGATTGTGCATATATTGTGCATGTACAATTCCAAGAATCTGCGCAGATGGGATGAGATTCTTCCCTATGTCCAGCACAATTACAATAGATCCATACATAGCTCAACCAACCACATCCCCTTTCAGGTGGGGTTGGGATTTCAACCATTGGGTCCCATAGATGTTGCACTACCCCTTGCATCCACACAAGAAGAATCGTCCCATGCGCAAACCAAAGTCGACAAAGCCACTTGATTCATTGAACAAATCCAGCACACCCACCAACAAGTTCAGGATATTTTGCAGAAGTCCAATGCCAAGTACAAGCAGCACCATGATCAACATCGGGTGCCACAATGGAGACCATTGCTTCCTCATCTGATGGGGGAACTCAACGCAATGGAAACCATTGATTCCTAAGGATGGAGGATTGATCCAGGTGGATATTGGTGGCCACCTGCCTCTTCCAACTGGCTCACATATGGCTTTCATCTTGGCAATTAGATTTTTCATCTTGACATTTTTTTTCTATCTTTTCGGGTCTTAAACTTCTGGGGTCATTTTGAGGCCCTAAACAACATTTTTTGGGCCTACCGCAGTCACATTGTATACAGAGTTAGAGTGTGATGGCATAATGTGTATCCTCGGATAGACCTTTCCAACATGCTATCGTGCACCTAAAATGGAGATCGTATGCAAAAGTTACGACCCTGGGAAGTTGATGTCCCAACTTACCCCTTTGGGGCCCACATGACTTTTGGTGCTTCATCTCCTAGGGTTAGGTTTTTGGATTTCTAAGGTTTTCTATTTACTTCTTGATGCTAAAAATTCTGGGAGGCCTCATTGTAATGTGCTCAAACGAATGCACGTAGCCATCACATCTCTTCTCAGAGATTAGCTACTACCATTCGAGCAAGATTGTTTCCATTCTGCATTTTACAATTTTAGTGGATTTCTTTATTGAATAGAAGTTAAGTTCCATTGCATCTCTGTTATTGTTCTGTGTATATCTGTGTTAATGTTATAGATATGCATTTCATTTTGTTCCGCTTATAAATCCGGATCATGAGTTCCAAAAGACCGAATTAGGCATGAGAGGGCTTATTGAAAAGCAAGAGCAATAAAGAATATATTGGTAGAATCCTTTTCACCGGGTTGACCATAGAAGGATTGGACTATTGGAGGTACATAAGTCATAGTGTTGGACATTTTATTATGGAGATTGTCAAGGTAGGCGTAGTACATGCAAAGCATGAGGTGTTATCTGTCTTTCAGATGTCCACAAAATCTACTTTAGAGTGGGTTTAGGAAAAAGCACTAATAATATCGAAGAATGGAAGTCATTGGAAAATCTTTTGAGACTATCAGAAGGAAAACGCATCTCTTACATTCAAGTGTTTGGAGATTCAAAATTTGTCATTAATTGGGTAAGAGGTTCCTTTCATATACATAATATTACCTTGAAACCCCTATTTGATCAAAATGATTCTTTAGAAGTAACATTCTCGGCCATCACATATGCTCTTATCTTCAAAGAGTTAAATACAGATGCAAATTTGTAATCCAAAAACATTTTGGAGCTAAATAAGGCTACATGGGAGATTAAGGAAGAGAAATGTAGGTCAACACTATTAGTTTCTTTGAGATTCCTATATACTACTTAAACGAATGGTCATGCTTCTTTTTTTATCTTTATTTTGTGTGTTGCTAGTAACTTTTATAGGTTTCTCTATGATAAAATTCGAACAATGGGCCAAGCCCAAGACCTTTTTTATTTGTGTGAAAATGGTATCTTGTATGTAAAGATAGTTTGCCTAATGGTTAAGAACATGTGTTTATTCCTAAGAGGTCACAAGTTCAAATCCAGAGGGGGGTAGGGTATGTATACCTCCGTAGACTTTACTAGTCAAATCACTAGGTGGAAAGGGTCTCATACACCAATTTGGTGTCTAGCTTGGACGTGACCTTAAAAATAGATTATTATTATTATTAAGATGTCCATGGACTTTTTTATATAGTGTTAGTGAGTTTCTTTTATGACATTCTAATCAAGATTTTGCATGCAATAGTTGAATACTAGAGGGATTTTTAACTCTTTCTAAATGTGATTTTCCTTTCATACTAAAATAAAAGATTATATTTTATTTTTTTATAGAAAAATATAATTATAAATGATGCAATAAAGCTAAAAACACTTATTCTTGTATTTTTTTAATTAGGCATCCTATGAAATCAAAAATCGCATCCCATCATACTACTATTAAATGATTATTACCTATAATCAATAGTAATCAAGATGCTAAATAAACTTCAAATTGTGTTTCATATCTAAAACCATTACCCTTCGACTTTTCTACACACCACAAAAATATGCCCTCCAGTTCCCTACTCTTTCTCATCATCTCTCACATCTCAAAATAATCCTTTCTTAAGTGAGAAACCTCTAGTGTTTTTCATTGAAGTAAAACTAACTCATGCTTTCCCTCTCCTATACTTTCTCATCATCTCTCACATCTCAAAATAATCCTTTCTTACGTGAGAAACCTCTAGTGTTTCTCATTGAAGTAAAACTAACTCATGCTTTCCCTCTCCTATACTAAGAAGCCTAGGTATTGTAGTATTGATTAACTATGAAATCAATATGCTAGCATCGTATGCATAGAATTGGAAGTTAATATAGTTGATCACCTTGCAACAATTGTTACATGCAAAGCAGGCCTGCGGTGAGATGTATATTCAGTAATTATGACATGCACATGCAAAGCAATCCCATAAAGAAATGTATATGCAATAGTTATTACAAGCACAACAAACCCATTTTGAGATGCATATGAAACAACCATTATAAGCACATGAACCCAACAACAATATCAATCTAAGATGGGGATATGTATGTTGATGAATGGGCTGTGAAGATCATCATGAATGTATGGCCAAGATTGTCTAGACCATCGTCTACTAAGGAAATCTCATAATAAAATACCTATTGATGCAATTAACTAAGGGAAATAGATAATGAGGGGAGTTGGAAATAGATTGAAATGAATATGAAATGTAATGTGGGAAGGTAGAGGGGTTAAGAATTCATGATACGTGAAAAATAGGGACCCAAAAGAATGGGAAAAGACTAGCGAGGGATTGGTGGGTTGAATTTGGTGTTTGTGGGAATTCTTCATGGGATTATAAGTGATTTAGGATAAGATTTTAGATTTAGATAAGTTTATATCCATTTTCTCTAATAATGTTGGGATTAATGTGTTGAATTTGGAGTTTGTGGTAATTTTTCAAGGAATTATAAGTGATTTAAGATAATATTTTAGATTTAGATAAGTTTATATCCATCTTCTCTAATAATGTTATTGAGGTTCATTTTTATCTCTACAACCTCCCTAATAATTTTGGTTGTATAGTATTGAGTTTTTATCAAAATATTGCTTTTGTCAGAACAGATGTAGTGTTTAGTGTGAGAGGAGTGTTCGGAGATGGTTAATTTAGAAGAATGATAATGGTTAGTGTCAGCAATAAACTCCTTGATTCTTGTATTTGTATTTCATGGACATCTTAATCCAAGAGATGACCAATTCTATCTTTCACATTATTAATTATATTTTTTCAAAATTCTATGGGTTTCAAAGATAGTTTTGATGTTCTTTTTTACAATAATTTTGGTGATTTTATCTATAACACCTTGGATGTGTTGGAGATAAGTTTAGTTATAGAGATTTTGGGTCTTAGGGATAGGGTGATATTTGGTGTGGTTGCTTTCATAAGACTTTCTATTGATTTGAGTGTTAAGAGTAGAATTATTTATAAGGATAATCATGTGATGTGCTTTCTTGACATCAAGGTAGTCTTTATCAGAGATATAAGAGGTTATATTAAATAAGTTGTTTGAGAAGGTGGTTGTGACATTAGGCATTAAGGTAACTATTAGTTTGAGTTTTCTTCCTATAAACTTAGTGGGAAAGGGAACCATTGATTTGTTTGGTTACAAAGGCATCAAAGAAAGGAAGTCTATTGTCTTTTTGGATCTCCATCACGAATTAATTAGATATCGTTGGATATGATGATCAAGTGGCTAAGACAATATTCCTAGATAGCTTGGCCATGGGGTCAAACTACATAGGTATCATCGATAAATGAAACCCAACATTTCGATTTTAGGGGATAGGTATGAATAACCCTTATCTAAAGGTTCTCCATATATAAATTGGTGATAAAAAAGATTAGGGAAAGCCCATGGCAATGCATTTAGTTTGTTCATAAAAATTGTTCCTAAGACTAAAGAATATAAACTTAAGAAAAAAATTAACAAGATTGTGGTGATAATGCTAATAAGATTAGAGAGGATCAAAATATAATATTTTTTTTTTGTATTTAGCGAAATCGGCAACTGGGTCGGTCTCGTACTCGTGTGACACGAGGGCGATTCTGACCGCTACCACTATAACCTCCAGGTGTCGTACGTATGCCCCTTCCGCAGGCACGAGCAAGTCGGGAGGATTTGAACTCGGAACCTCATCGAACATAACACTTCATATCATGGCACATGCCAATTGAGCTGCCCCCGAAGGCTGGATCAAAATATATTATAAAATAACATCAAATCCAAATTTAATTCCCATAAAACTTTGAATTTTTTTAAAGAATGTCAAAGAGAGAAATGGCCCTCTCTTCCATTATAAAATCTCTTATTCATATGGAGTCTCATATATCAACCAAACTGATAAATCTATAAGAACTAGATTTAAGGAGAATATTATTAACACTAACCATAATTTTAACTTTAAATCAACTATCATCAAACACTCTACTTACACCAAATACCATATTTATTTGAATAAAGCTAGAATTTTAGATAAAAACTCAACATTATACCATAAAACTTATTTAAGATAATATCAAAATTTTAAAAAAGATAAAACAATAACTTTATTACAAAAAATGACTATAAACACAACCAAATCTAACATCCATTATCCATTTCCCCTATACTTAATTTTTATCTCTTTTTTCTTTTTCTTTTATTTTTTAAACTTTTTCAATTTTCTTCATTTTATTTTTCTTTCTATTTATTTGTATATATTTCAATTTTATTTCTCTTTAGTCCATTCTTTTAAATTGTATTTTCCTTATATTTCAATTTTATTTCTCTTTCATTCATTCTTCTAAAGTTCACAAAGATATACATATTTTATCCCCCTCTCTATTTAAACCCTTAACTTCCAAGGAAGAAACACATATTATTAACCATTAAACCCAATCAAATTACATACAAATATGATATTATATTAAAATACAATACCATATAAATAATAATAATTAAAAACAATATACAAACAAAATATTGAAATACTTAACTATTCAAAAAAATAATAATGTGGGTTGACCTAAAGATGAAGCGAGAACAGTCACCACGGCTAGGGCCCAAACCCTAGCCGCCTCGCTCTGGTAACCGAGTGCAGGGACGCGAGCAGCAGCCGAGCACCCAGGATCCGGCAGCCCCCGATTCGCCTGTGTTTCTTGCACGCGCTTTGGCAGTCTGGTCCGATAGCGGATT
>SNQJ01S0007549.1:300395-314049 GCA_010110895.2 Picea sitchensis
CTGACTTGGTTAATCCTCAATGGGGATTAACCTAATAATAAAAATAATAATAATGACATGATTAATCCACAATGGGGATTTAATCCAATAACAAAATAATAAGAATGCTCTTCGCAGTTACATTATTTCAACAATTAGTATTATTGAAGAACGTAGAAATAAAACAAATTATACTCATGGGAGATTCTACTTTTATAATATGTCATATGCATTGTCATTCGGCTCTGCGAGACATTCGTCTAGCTAGGCTCATAAATAGGTCCCAAGCATTGGAGGAGAATTTTGAAAATATTGAGTTCTTTCAAGTACTTGAGCTTACAATTCCTTAGCAAACTCAAAATCCAATGAAGTGGTAGCAATAGAGGTTGGAAAGTTAAGAATAAATGGGGTGGGATTGGTCTTGTCCCACTGATATGGAAACTACCATGGATATTTCACTGGAACAGTTAGTCATAATAGATCATGTATTATACTGAAATCTTTTATTATGCAAGTTTATTTTCTTTAGATCTTGGATTTATAATCACTGGCTTAATGCATAAATTAATGAAATAACTAAAATGTGAAATGAAAAACTAATCAAAAGAACACACCATCCACACAAATGAACACTAGAAGTATCCTGGGAAACCTAATACCGGAGACAGCTAGAAGGTGAGGCATATGATCTATTATGTTTTATTCAGTATGAAACACAAGTACAAAGAAAGGGGGGCACTCACTATAGAGTTTCTTGTGACTCTATGGCCTGAATGGCTACAATAGAATCTTCTTCCTACCTCTATTATGCTCTCAAATCCAAATCCTTGAATGCTCTTCTCAACTATGGAACAAGTACAATACAAAAGAATGGAACCCCTTCTCTTAGCAGCCTGGTATTTAACATAGCTCGATAGTCATCTAGGGTTAGGGTTTTGACTTCCTCAACTCTCAATTAGTGAACAAGTTTGGACCTTCTAGAATCTTCTTGAAAATCCACATGTGGCTAGCCCCACACATTTGAGTAATGGGGGGTGATGTGGGATCCACTCATACCATGGTGGTCAACAAGGTACATCAACTTGCGGGAGGCATAACTTTCGCATACGAGCTCTGATTGAGGTGATTTCTAAACCGTTAGAAATTTCTCAGAGTATAGACCCTCGAGGGTGTGTGCTGAATTTTCAAACACTGTAACCTCAAAAAATTTCATTTAATGCCTCAAAATGGCTCTGAAATATTCCATACCCGAATTTTCCAAACTTGAACCTACCACTAAAATGACCCTGCAAGTCAATTCCTCCCATTTTTTCCACCTAGAAAGTACCAAGATATATGAAAAATTACATGATGATCCAATTTGGATCAACCTCCCCATTTAGGAAGGTTGTTGGTCCCAAAAATCTTTATTGAATGAGGTGAATAAGTTGTTCCTCTATCTTCTCTATGGAGCACCATTTTTCCTTGCCTAGAAGTTGTCCTTTCAACCCAATGTACCAAAGGTCATGCTACCCATATCTTATAGTTATGGACCTTTTCTGCAAAACTATGTCTTCTTCCAACTCCTCTTGAGATTTCGGTGCTAAGTCTTCTATGGCAGGTAGGACTTGCTCCTTAGTTTCCTAATCCAATATGGAAGGCTCATAGAGTTTCATATTCTCCAAATTCACTATTGAGTAAATGTGCATGTATGGCGGTAGACTAAGTTTGTAAGCGTTGTCACCCACCTTCTCCAATACCTCAAAAGGGCCATACCGTAGAGCCTTGATCTTCGTACCAAGACCCTATATTTATTCCTTGTGCAATTGTAACCAAACTATGTCTCCCACTTTAAATGACTTCTCAGTTCTTTGTTGATCATGTCTCGTTGTATACTTTTCCTGAGACTTTTTCAGCATCTCTAGTACTTGCAAATGGATCTATCTAATCTTTGCGACAAATTTCTTTGCATTCAATGCTTATCTTGTGATGTCTTCCCTCATCCCTCCTTGACATCCATAAACAAAATCCAAGGGAGAAGGTGGAAAATATCCAAAACAAGTTTCAAAAGGGGACTTACAGGTAGAAGTATGGACTACTTTATTATATGAGTGTTGAATGTAGATCATATTTTCATCCTAGGTCTTTAGATGATTCTGATTGTAACCCCTCAAAATATATACCAAAGTAATGTTGACTACTTTTGTCCATGGATGGAAATTTTTAGATCCCTTCAACTCCATGTCTATATTCTCTCAAAGTGTGGTCCAAAAGGAACTAAGAAAGTTGGTATCCCTATCTGAGATTATGCTCCTTGGTATCCCAAAGTGCACCCAAATTTGTTCAAATAACATGTTGCTTCTTGTCCTCGGATGGTTTTTTTACAGGGAATAATAATGCACATCTTGTTGAACCTGTCAACTACCAGAAACATATAATTATTTCCCTTCCCGGTTGTTGGAAAACCACCCACAAAATCCATGGAATGATTTCCCAAGGTTGTGTGGGTATATGTAAGGGATGGTATAGACCTTTATTTCTATTACAGGGCTTGTTGGTACAACGAAGTATGCATCCTCTAATATGTTGTGCTACATCTTCTTGCATTCTGGGCCAATACACGTACCTTTGTAAGTTATCAATTATTTTCCCAACACCAAAATGGCATACAACTTTCACCATTGGGAACACAAATCTTGTCTAGCTTGTAGAGAAACCCATTTTGGAGATGATAGTCAGCCTTGTCATCACCTTATTCTACATGAATTTGGCCCTGTGGTTGTTGAAACACCTCCTTGAAGTACTCATCTTCTATGTATGCCTCTTTATATGCATCATGTGTAAAAGGATCCATGTGCATAAGAGTTCCCAAAGATGTAATCTTAAATGTGGGTGGACTTGAAAGCATGCCTGCCAACTTATTCGTAATTACCTTCTTATACTTGATGACTACATGAAATTGTTGCAAAAACCCCATCCACTTGTAATGTCTAGTTTGTTGAAGCTTACTCTAGGCCTACAAATACTCTAGTCTCTAGTGATCTGTGTAGATAATGGTTTCATTTCCCATCAAATAGTTCTTTCACTTCTTAACAGCTTGAACAAGGGCATAGAGTTCCCACAGAGTTCCTTATCATATGTAGGGTAGTTCAAAACTCCCCCATGAAAAATCTCGGGATGATAGCATATTGGTTTACCTCCTTGCATCAAAATCACTCCCATAGCATACCCACTTGCACATGTCTCCACTTCGAAGGGATTCTGCAAGTTAAGCAATGCAAGAAGTGGTGCTTGATTGATCTTTCATTGAAATCTCGTTGAAATATTTTTGTTGATTCTTTCCCCATTGGAAACTCTTATAACTCATTTTTATGGCATGGAGTGGTGCAACTACTGCTAAAAAGTATGTTAAGAACATCCATGGGTACAACATTTCCCCAACAAATCTCCTAACTTTAGTGACATTAATAGGAACTGGCCATTTTATGATGGCCTCCATCTTTGCGGGATCTATCTTGAGCTCCCCTCCACGATCACATACCCCAAATACACCAATGACTGCTAAGAAAACTCACATTTCTTGAGGCTATCCAACAATTAGTGATTTTTTAGAGTCTCTAACACCTACACGAGATGTGAGATGTTCTCCTCCCATATAGAGCTATAAACCAATATATCATCCATATATACTATAACAAATTAATCTAAATATGGGCACAATACATTATTCATCAATATCATAAATGTAGCTAGTGCATTACATAAACCAAATGGCATGACCAACCATTCATACAAAACTTTCCTTGTCTTGAAGGTTGTCTTCTAGGTGTCGTCATCTTTGACACATACCTAGTGGTATATCGATTTGAGATCCAACTTGGTGAAGTACTTGACATGCTACAACTATTCTAACAAATCATCAATCCTTGGTAGAGGGTATCGATTCTTGAGTTTAATATTGTTCAAAACTTTGTAGTTGATACACATATGCTAAGTCCCATCCTTCTTGGGTATGATGCTGATAGGTGACCCACAAGTTGAGGTTGATGGTCAAAACACTCCTTGCTCCAGCAGCTACTACAACCGATTCTTCACTTCATATGCTTCTAGAACAAATTGCCTATACAACCCAATATTTGGTAATGGGGAGTTAGGAAACAACTGTACCATGTGATCCACTTCCCTCTTAGGTGGTATCCCTTCAGTCTCTTGGAACACTCCTCTATATGCATGTAGAAACTCCTCCAAATATTGTTCTTTCTCCTTCGTGGTGTCTAGCATGTGTCTAGCATGTGGAAGTTGTCCAAAGTCTTATACCTTGAGACTTTACTTTAATTAAAGTAATTATTAAAGTAAAGTCATTTTATTAATCAGTTGATTTTTATTCAAGGAAAATTCTTTAATTAGCATTAGTGAATTAAATAATAGTCGTTGATCTCAAGTGAGGTGAGAAGTAATACCAATCATCGATTACTTTGTAAATTAGGGTTAGATCATAACTCAATATTATAAAAGAAAATCTAGGGTGAAGGAGAAGACACTTTTACACAAATATAGAAAAGGACTTTTTCTAGTGTGAGAGTCATTTGGGAGTGTAGAAGTAAAGGAATTTTGCTTACAATGTATGACTGAGGATATCTCATAGAAATTGGGTGAAGAGTATTTCATCCAAGTGTTGATGTAGAGAGGGTTGGATCACGAAGGACTGTGATTCAATATCTTGGATAGGTGGAGAAGGACTTCCATCTATAGATCATACAACTCAATGAGAAGAGAGATCAGAGGTTGTTGCAAGTGGGTTTCAGCTGATTGAAGCCAGAGGAATGGGTATAATCGTACATAGTTTTCTATATATTATTTATGAGCATGTACATGGGAGCTAGTGGAGACGGACGTGTATACACTAGTTTACAGAAGGAAAGGTGCATACACCTCGAAACGTGTGTTGGTTCAAGGCCATACAGTGGTACAAATTTTTTGCAGGTCTATCTATAGGTGTATTTCTCTCAATGGGTCATTATCCTTGTTATAGGAGCCCTGGTTTAATAACAACATCAGAGTACTAGTTTTCCCTTCGGGGTTTTTTACCCAAAAATATTTGTGTCTTGTGTGTGAGATTTTGGTTTCATTATCTATGCTTCTGTTGTAATGTTTAGTTGATTACTCAATTGTTCTTTTATTCAATAAGTGATTTATTTGGAATTAACTGTTGAGTGTTGGGTCAAGGGAAATTTCAACATGGTTCTAAGTATACAGGTTTCCATAGTTGGCCATAATGTTAGCAAGTTTTCTGGATAAAAATTGAATCAAAACTTATTACATGGTTTTTATCTAGGAAACTTGTTAACATTTCAGCGGTATCAGAGTGGTCGCTCTAAGAGGAAGCCAGATCTTAGATCCACGGAAGTTGGAGGAAGATCTATCATATTTACAAGGAGATATTGGCATATCTATAACCAGTAGGAAGAAATCGAAGGATGGATTTCAGAGAAACAACAGTACTGAGGTAGAACTAGGGTTTTACAGTTTTACAGAGTTTTACGTGGGGTAGAGAAGGAACAGGCATGTACATATGTGGGAGTCTTTGGAAACAGGTGTGCATATGCAGAGTGAAGTAATCACATGTGCCTACATATGTGGGTCTCATTAAGGGAGGTCGTGTACATATGCAGGTTCGACTAGTGACAAACGCATACAGGGATGTACAGTTTAGTATAGAGGTAGTTTCAGTAGAGGGTTATCATATCAAATCTTGGGGATGGAAATTGGATTGCGATTTGAGGATAGGTTGGATGGGGTTTCTAACTACAATCCTTGGAAGGAGAGGATCATGTTGGTGTTTTTGGAGAATGGGATCTGGGAATTTGTTAATACTCATATCACTTATCCAACTGATGCAACAAAACTATCATCCATAATCAGAAGGATGTGAAAGTTAGGTGCATAATTCTAGATGGAGTAAAGGATAATTTGATCCTTCATTTATCCGGAATTACAACTTCCAAGGGCATGTGGGAGGATCTAAATATTTTGTTTCAAAGTAAGAATGAGAATCACAAAATGGTGTTGAGAGAGCAGCTCAAATACACAAAGATGACAGGATCAGACACAATGGCATCTTATCTCACTCAGATACGACAGGTTCGATATGAACTGGTTGCAGTTGGGGAGAGAGTGAATGATTTAGAATTGGTGAGGACGGAATTAAAAGAATTAATGAAGCAATGGGCACCATTCATCAAAGTGATCGCAGCACATGAGAACCTTAGTGATTGGTCAAATTTGTGGGATGACTTCATGCAGGAGGAACTTCGAGATGAAGAACTGAATGGAGGTCGACATAAGAATGATGATGAAAACCTTTCTTTGGCCAGCCAAGAAAAGAAGGGAAAGTTCAAGAAGATTGTCATTGGAGAGTCTACCTGTAATAGCCCCATTAGAGATGGGTTGGATATTATGTCCTTATGTGCAATAAGTGTTCTTGATGCTCTATATGGTTGAAAAAATTTCACAAACAATTTTTATGTATTATACTAATAGACATTTCTTCAAATATTTTGCATATAATACAAATACACCAGAAATAGAAGAGACAATATGTGGTATTTTATTATCAATGGAATATGGAACACAACAAGACTAAGCCTATAATGTCTTCTATAGCAGTTGTTGCGCCTCTTTCATCACCTTAGTGAGAAAAATAGAGGTGCTTGCAAGCTTAGTTGGGTTTGCTAAGCAGGACAGCTGCAAGGAAAAGGGTTAGAAAAAGAAATATAAAACAATAACTAAGAATTAAACTAAGAAATAAAACAACAACTAAATTTATAAACATAGGGACATAAGGACAAAAGAAACAATGAGACCCATGTCACCAATGATAAGGCTGATATTAGTGAAAGAAAACACCAAGAAGCAAGGGGACAATGAGTCCCTTCTTCCTCCAAGGGAGGGCTCTTGGACCCCCACAAATAAGCTCTTCTTACAACTTTGAAAATGAAAATGAAAATGGTGAAAGAATTCTTTGCTAATCCACTCAAGGGGTGAGATGGATTGCCCAATGTAATGATGCAAATATGCTCTTGGCAAGGATAGAAGAGTCCTCAAGAGAATAATGGCAGCGTAACTTTTCTTTGAATTCCTTGAAAAATGAAGTGTATCCATGGCCTTTTTATAGCATTCCTTTGGGTTATTGTCCAACTAGTTTATAGTGTGTAAAGAGGCTAATTAGGCAGGGATGATTTTAGGGGCTAAATTTCGCTCATGGGCTAATTTTCCATGGTTTTTCCAAAAGCAAGATTCGCTATTTTAAAAATGATTCACCCAAATTCTATAGGATAAAATTATTTTACCTTAAAAATCGCCAAAATTTTATAAAAACTATATAGAATTCTTAGAAATTTTAATATTTTTACAAAAATATCGCCAATCATTTAAAGTTGGCATATGAAGGATTAGCAATATTCACCAAGGTTTCTACATTTTAAAATAAATTTCCATCCTTAAAATCATCCCTATAATTAGGGCATTTCTAGGTCTTTGACCAGCCACCCAGTCGAATCCAGTCCAGATTTGAGTGTCAAATCAACTTGGAAGTTGAACCAGAAGTGGGTGGGAGGCTGACCACTCTCATAAATGCACCATTTCTCAGGTGCGTGGCTTTTTGCGACAACAGTCACGCATCGTGCGCATGTGCGCGAATCTTGCATTTCTATTTCGCGCATGTGCACACGCGCCCAGTGTCTTCATAGCGCCCTTCAATTTTTTCACTATTTGTATAGTTTTTGACCCTTTGGGAATGCTTTTGTGTTAATTCCGGTCCATGGATGACCTCATAACTGTTTGACGATGCTGAATTCTTGTAACCATTTGCGGACGAAATTTCAGTGATAACAGATGCCCCCTGATGGATGAGGTTAGGAGCATACATATAGCCGAAATCCATCAATGTTTCTTCTACTGAGAATATTGTTTTAAGAGAGAGCAATAGTGGGATTGTCAAGAGTGCCCTGTTGGAGGGAAAAGGGAACCTGTAGAACCCAACCTTCCATAAGGTGTGTAAAAAATAAATTGTGTACAAACGAGGCGGGCATGCCCCATGCTCATGTTATGTTACTCAAAAAAGAGGAATGAATTGTTGATGTAGACAACTGCAGCGCCCTCGGAGGCGGTTGTGATAAAGGCAGAAGACAATTCTGTGAAGGAACATACTCTGAATAGTAGGCAGTGACATATGTAAGAAGTATCACGGATTCTGTAGGCAGTGATAACCCGGCCAAGTTCAGAGGTCTTCGGCAAGTATAAGAACTAACTGCAATAGTCGCAAAGTAAGACCCACCATAACACGAGAAAGTGTTGACGTCGAATGTTATGGGGGTCAATGACAGCAGGGAGCAATTATGGTTCTCACTGTGCCATCCAAGATCGTTCATTGGATGGGTAATGAGAATCAAGATATTGTTGCCCTTCTGGAAAACTGTGTTGATGTCGACAAAAAGGGGGACGCGACTCCCAGAAGAAAATGGCTTCGTGAAATCTACTAGGTGAGGTTAGGAAGTGGAGGAGGTACATGGACAAAGTCAAGATGTAGGAAGACTCAAGACTTCCCTTGGTTGGAGTATATGTGAGATAAAAGTGGCCACAAGTGTTCAACGAGGTCAAGTGTCAGGGGGACAACAAGACAGGGGATAAGTTGTGCCAGAGGCGGGACAAGGTGAAAAAACTCAGAGGGCAGAGGTAAGTGGCATGTGGGATACTCTCAATATATGGGCGATATCGTCAAGGGTAGATGATAAAGAGTGCCCCAACCAAGGGCGACATGGGTTGCGTTTTCCAAAAAGGGAAGAAGGTCGCCAAAGGTGACGACAAAAAGGTGATGTAACTGTTGGAAACAAAGGCGTTTGTACAATAAATAAAGAATAATTTGGAATAAGTGTACAAATACAGAAACGGGTGCCCCAATGTGATATGGTTGGCCCGGGTAGGGCACAATTTGCTCAGAGAACTGGTGGAGGGTGGGGGGCCCATGGGTGGGTTTCTATATGAGGTAAGTGAAATGAAGGGAAATTTGCAGATGGGCAAACTGATTGTGGATGAAATGGAGGGTTCATGATACTGCGGAGGTGCATTCAAAAATAGAACTGTGAAGAGATAATCTGGGAGTCCGTTGGGAGAGCTAGAAAAATGAGAAGAAGGAGTATGTGGTTGATTCGCGACATGATGTAAGACTATCAGGACTCCCATCCCTAAAGGGTTTTGAAAAACAGCATGAGTGTCAAAAGTGCAAAAGGGTAATATGAATGGGACAACTCATGTGGGTAAGAGTGCTACCGGGTGACAGTACCGAAGATGCAAATGGAGGTGTTGGTACCGCAGAGCCGGAAATGGGGATCCTAGAGGAAAATGACAGAGGGTGTGACTGGAGATGTAAGTGAGATCCAGAGGAAACGACTATGTGCCAGTGCTAAGTATATACCTGAAGGGGTTGTGTTGATGTATGATGACCAAGTACCTGCACACATGAAAACCAAATACCCGACATGAACAATATCTGAAGAGAATCGAATATATGAGCATGTATTTGATAATTTTGAATATGCGCATGCGTACCTGGTAGGGGTATGAAACAATGGCATCCTAGGGGCTTAGGATGAAAAGAGGCCCAGGGACTGTCGTGATGTAGATGACAGGATGTTGATCCCGTGGTTGAAGACGGATCGAGAAATGGACACCCGGAGCTCCCGGAATGGTGAGTGGAAGTTTGGCGAAAAGGCCTATATATAGTTGTAGGGCCCACATTGCCACCTCATTTGTACTTGCTGCTATAGTGACTGGACGAGAAGTATTCAGAGGAGATTTGGAGATTCTGGGAGGACGAGGCATCTGATCAAGGACCAGCGAGCTTCAGGTTAGTGGTCTGATCATCCTGCATAGCATTAGGATTTCCTTTTTTGGGCAGGGGTTGTATGGGGGGGCGTACAGGAGGTTTTATGAGTGTGGGCCCCCACGTGCGCAGGCGATCCAGAACTAGGTGTGCACACGTGCGCGCCTGCCTAGCGGATAGGCACGCATGGGGGTGCTTGTAAGGGGAACAAGGGCGTGCACTATGTGTGCACCTGTTGGCTGCACAGCTGCGCATATGTGCGCGGCTGTGTATTGGACAGGCGCTCTCTAAAGCGTGCCAATAGGATGGACAGGCGTGTTTGAGTGTGCGCATGTGTAGTGAACAGGTGCGCATACGTGTGCACCTATGGAGTGACCAGGTGCGCACGTGTGCACGCCTGTGGGTTTAAACAGCCGCGCCTTGGAGGCAAGGTTGACGGGTGTAAAACTTATCTGTTTAATGTTGTTTATGGTCCATTTGGCTTACTTAGGACTGTTTTATGTGGTTGCAGGCGATCATTGTGCACGATGTCGGTTGGTTGGCGAGAGTGGGATTGATCCCAGCTGAGAGACGTCGTGGTTATTGAGGAGTCGGGGGTACGTGCGACTTTGGCAGCCTGTGGGTTGCTGAAGTTCTTTGAGTGCCCGTTGATATTCCTTATCTGGATGTGGAGTCTGGACCTGCATTGTTTCATAGTGCAGGGAGAGCAGATTTCCTTCACTGCGGTGGAGGATGTATACTTTTTGACTGGGCTCCCGTTTTGGGGCACGCCCCTACCAGCGAAGTTGGTGTTACCGAGGGATGTGTCGCTAGCGACAGTTGGCCGAAGGTACTGTTCAGGGGTGAACTTTATGTCTGGCACCGTCGTGAGCATTGGGGCGATGGATGCCCTAGCGCATCATTGTATAGCAATGATGATTGTGATATTTTATGGGTCTCTGGCGACGCAGCGGGTCAGTGGTGGTCAGTTGTGTGTGATGGAGAGAGTGTTGGTCAGTGAGCACTTCGCTTGGGGGCTTACGTTGCATGCCAGGATGGTGGGGCAGCTGGACCACTGTTGGTCCATGGATACAGGAGAGTTTGCCTTCGAGTCCATCCTAGTGGCTTGGTTTTTGGAGAGGGTGCCTATGTTGCACCCTAGGATTTTATTTTGGGCGCCTGGGGCGCGAGAGCTGCGACTAAAGCGGTGGTCTACTATTTTGCTTCGCCATGGTGGCGGCAAGGGTGGCCACTTCTTTACTGTTGAGGCGGCGTAGGAGTGGCGGCAGATGCTGTAGGTGATATTGCATTTCCCCTATGCTGGGGTTGACTTCCGAGAGGATCCGGACATGGTGTTGCCTCCAGGGGAGGTGTTTGACCGTCGAGGTATGTTGATGATTTTGATATATATGTTTTGTGAGATAGCATGATATATATGTATTATATAGATGTTGATACTATCTATTGTTTGTTTGTATGTGCAGATGTGGCACCTCGCGGGCGCGAGGTGGAGTTGCGGAGAGCGTCGGCTCGTCAAGAGCTAGAGAGACCGTCGCGGGGAGGGCTGCGAGTTGGAGAGAGACGTCGGTGTGAGGATGTCACGGCGAGACCAACTGATCCGAAGAGAGTAGCGAGGAGACGTCGGTTTGATGACCCTGGTACTGGGCCATCACATGCTCCTCCGGCGGATGCCGGAGTAGATTTTGAGGAAATACGTCGTCACGTGGAGGCAGTGCTATAGGGCATGCCTGAGGGCATGTGTTCTCGTATACAGGATGAGGGCATCATGGAGCCGTGTGTGGGGATTCCACCACCATGGTGGGTCGTGGTACGACGGGCAGAAGTAGTTGGTGCTACGATGATTGGACGACTACCTCTGGGGCAAGAGGGACCAGTAGTGGGTGGGGACCACTGCCTGAGGGAGGGGCAGGACGTGGTGCTCTAGAGACACCTTGAGTGGTGCTCTGTGTATTGTTGTATTTTTGTATATAGGCTGGTCAGCCCATTTTGTACTGAGGTGCTTCACTGACCTGCGGATACTTGTCTTTTTGTATGTAAACATTTGGATGGCACTGTGGACCGTTTTATATATACATGAGTATACATTTTGAGATCTATGTGGTGTTTACATGTGTTTTGTTAATGTGTTGATGATGTCTAATCTATATATGTTGTGACATGATGTTGATGTGTTTATGTATGAGTAAAGGTAGCTTGATGTGATATATTCCAGTCCAACACAATATTAGCAAGGTTATATGTAACTTGATTCAATTGTCTTGGAATATGTGTAAATGTAATGGAATCAAAATGTCGAGATAAAAGTCTAACCTGCAGGTATTTGAGAAAGAGGCAAGGATCACATACACGGTACACATTGTTGAGCTAGAGAACGACTAGTTGAGAGTCGAGAAAAACACTAAGGTGACGAATATGATGATGATGGGCATCGACCAGGAGGTCAATGATGGTAGTGTATTCAACTTGGTTGTTGGTCGCTGAACCCAAACATATGCCGCTCGAATGGAGCATTTCATGTGAGGGGGTGTAGAGAGCCCAAGCGGCCGAAGCGAGATTTTGTGTCCAACGGCTGGCGCCGTTGGCGTAAACGATGTGGTAGGCCGGTGGAGAAAGCATCTGTCAATAGCACAAATGATAGTTTAGACATGGGGGATGGAAAAAATATTAAAAACACTATAAAAGAAATAACATAAAGTAGAATGACTACGTTTAAGCATAAAATTTCTTTAAGTATAACCCGTTGATGGATTCTTTGAGAGAGAGGCCTTCAAGAGAGGCCAGGATGTATGCGCCTTTGGTGAGGCAATGTTGGATAATGTATGGGCCATGCCATAGTGACTCGAATTTTCCATGGCCAAAGGTATCATGAGCGATATCGTAAGCCAAGACGAGGTCGCCTTCGTGAAATGAGTGAAGGTTCACATGTCGATCAAAGGTAGCCTTTGATCGTTTTTTGGCTACCTCATTGTTCTGTAATGAAGATCGACGATCTTCATCCAGGGACTCCAAGTTCAGCAAGCGCTGCTCCATTGGAGCAGTGTCGGGTAATAGCTCAATTGCGGTGCATAAGGTGGGAATTTCGCACTCGATGGGAAGAGTGGCCTCAACCCCATGGACTAGATGAAATGGTGTGAAACCAGTAGTTATTTTCATAGTCGTACGGTAAGCCCATAGCGCAGAAAATAACATATGATGCCAATTGGTCTTATGTTTATTAATCGTGCGTTGTAACATGGTCTTGAGGACCTTGTTAACTGCTTCGACCTGTCCATTAGACTGAGGGTAATATGGTGAGGAAAACTCGTGGGAAAATCCTAACCGAGATGAGAGTTCGATGAAAATCTCATTCTCGAAGTGTTTCCCGTGATCGGAATTTAGTTGGAGTGGTACTCCAAAGTGAGATATGACGTGGTTAAAGAAAAAATGTGTTGCAGTGTTAGCGATGTTGTTGAAGGTGGGCATAGCCTCGGCCCATTTGGTGAAGTAATCGACTACGACAACAATGTATTTGTGTCTATTGCTAGAGGGGGGATTACAAGTCATGAAGTCGATGCCCCATTTACAAAAAGGGTCGGCATTGATGACTGGATGAAGAAGAGAAAGTGGTGCTCGGGCCTTGTTGGCGTAAAGCTGACACTTCTCGCATCGTTTCACAGCATGAATGCAATTGTGAAACAAGGTGGGCCAAAAGTAATATGCTTGAATTATCTTTTGAGCAGTGGATATTCCTAAAAGATGGCCCCCACATGCGTCGTTGTGGCAGTCGTTCAAGACTCTATTGGCCTCGTCAATGGTCAAGCATTGACGAAGAATGGT
>SNQJ01S0007549.1:321600-335841 GCA_010110895.2 Picea sitchensis
AATTAACTAAGTGCCTTTGGTACAACCTTGCGTAATTCAAAAGTCCCTAGGAAGCTAGCATGTGGACATGTGGGTCCGTTACTATCCCTTTAACTCCCTATTGTGATGTAATCTAAGAAAAGCTTTGAAACTATCCTAGATTGTGATCATGTGGGCATGTATGGGCCTTTTACAAAACATTTAAACTTCCCTAGTGATTTGATCTAAGAAAGAAAATTTCAACACTATCTTATCTTTGTAGCATGTGGGCATGTATGGGCCCGTTACAATATTAAGATGAGTTTGAAAAAATAAACTAAGAGGAGTCCCAAGAAGGGTTGTTGTCCTCTCCTAAAGGTTTTAATCTTCTTAAGGGAGATAAAATTGTTTCACAATCTTTTTCTGATTCTCAAGGTCGCTTGGAGGTGCGAGAGAAGAGCATACTAAGTGATTTGTATCCAACTTCTAGTCCCAATGCAAGTTAAATGTGATTAAAAATGATTTCCAACTTATATTTTGAGTCAAAACAAGCCATCCATGTGTCGAAAATGAAAGCAAAAGAGGAAATTGATTTTAACCCCCTAAGTGCCTATGTATTTTGACTAACCCCTTTATATGAAGAAGGGACTAAGTGTGGTGTAGCTTTAAAACATGCTTGAAATCATTTTTAAGAAGGCTAATGGCCTTCCCCACATCTCAAAAAATTTACAATGTGAATTTTTTCACAGATGCGTGGGTCTCAGTGGAGACAGAGGCACACAGAGCGCATGTGCGCAGACCTGAAAGAGTTAATGAGCGCACGTGCAAAGAACAAAACTGTGACTTGAGTGCATGTGCGCACGATGCGCGTCTGTGGGCCTAAAAACTCGTGCACAGGTAACACATGACCGTGAATGAAAATTTCGGATGGAATTCTCCCAATTCAACTTGGGATTGGATGATTGGCAGGTCGGCTTAGGCCGGTTAGTGCACCTGCAAGTTAATTCAACCAAAAGAAGAGCTAGAAAAACCCAAATGGGGTAGGAAATTGATACCTTTCCCCAGTGGAGTCGCCAATCTGTTGTGCCTCTTTCGTCACCTTAGTGAGCAAAATAGAGGTGCTTGCAAGCTTATTTGGGTTTGCTAAGCAGGACAGTTGCAAGGAAAAGGGTTAGAAAAAGAAATATAAAACAATAACTAAGAATTAAACTAAGAAATAAAACAACAACTAAATTTATAAACATAGGGACATAAGGACAAAAGAAACAATGAGACCCATGTCACCAATGATAAGGCTGATATTAGTGAAAGAAAACACCGAGAAGAAAGGGGACAATGAGTCCCTCCTTCCTCCAAGGGAGGGCTCTTGGACCCCCACAAATAATCTCTTCTTACAACTTTGAAAATGAAAATGAAAATGGTGAAAGAATTCTTTGCTAATCCACTCAAGGGGTGAGATGGATTGCCCAATGCAATGATGCAAATATACTCTTGGCAAGGATAGAAGAGTCCTCAAGAGAATAATGGCAGCATAACTTTTCTTTGAATTCCTTGAAAAATGAAGTGTATCCATGGCCTTTTTATAGCATTCCTTTAGGTTATTGTCCAACTAGTTTGTAGTGTGTAAAGAGGCTAATTAGGGCATTTCTAAGTCTTTGACCAGCCACCCAATCGAATCCAATCCAGATTTCAGTGTCAAATCAACTTGGAAGTTGAACCAGAAGTGGGTGGGAGGCCGACCACTCTCATAAATGCATCGTTTCTCAGGTGCACGGCTTTTTACGACAATAGTAGCGCATGTGCGCGAATCTTGCGTTTCTGTTTCGCGCATGTGCACGCGCGCCCAGTGTCTTCATAGCGCCCTTCAATTTTTTCACTATTTGTATAGTTTTTGAACCTTTGGGAATGATTTTGTGTTAATTCAGGTCCATGGATGACCTCATAACTGTTTGACGATGCTGAATTCTTGTAACCATTTGCGAACGAAATTTCAGTGATAACAGCAGCTGCAACACATCACACAATATAAATCCAAAACCTGGAATCATGCCATGGCCTCCTCGATAGATGAGATCAAACCATCCAAGTACCACAACCTCTCCAAGTGAATCGCTACAACCCAAAACTGAAGAAAAACCACCAAATGAAGCTCCAATATAAGATCTTGGATGGATCCTCCTCCTTGTCTAGCTAGGGTGGATATTGCACCACCAAAACTAAACTACAATGGAAGGGTTTTTCCAAACCCTAATGAAAACTTTGACCCCAAGAGAATTCCAAAGAGATCATTCCAAAACATAATTCCAAAGTGAAGCACTACCCCTCCTTTTATTCTTCCTCCATGCCCTTATAGATCTTTTCCCTTTTGAATAGATCAAACATGACCCTTATTTCCCCTTTTTAAATTTTGTCTTAAAGATTAAAGTCACTTTACGAATGTTTATCATCTATTAATCTAAAATTTACTTTATTATATTTTAATTAAATGTCACTTTAGAAACATAAAATCTCCTAGCCATGTGACATCAAATAAATCCCCTGACTCCCTTTTTCTTCACTGACAAGCCTCAGAATTCATAAACAACGGCAAAATAGGGGAACCCAAAAATGGGGACATGATAGTCCTCCCTTCCCAAAGATTTCTTGTCCTCAAGTAATTCCATCACACTTATAGGAACAATAAAGTGATCAAATTAAAACTAATAATGCTCCCTAGGTCCCAAACCAATCTGAAATATGCAGAGCACCTACCACCCACAATAATACCCTGCAATGTACTAACCCAGGAGGCCTCCTGAAATTAACAGTTGGCTCTCCCAACTATACCAGCTACTAAATTGTCAACCCATAAAATCCCAGGGTCCCATGCTATCACCAGAAAGGACCCATCATGTTGACGTTGTGCCACTCTTATCATAAATATTTGATCCTCCTTCCTAGAATGCATCATCCACTCCTGCATCCACAAGTTTTAATGCCTCAAAGAGTCATCCCCACTATCGAGGATTATATCCTACCAATGTATATCAGTGAAGTCAACCAAACCAACTCTAAAATCAAACATCCCGAAGAAGTCTATGTGGTCACAAACTGATAGGGAATCAATGACACCTAATCTCCAGGTATTAAAGGGGAGATCCCTAATACTCTAGCACCCCCATCCTACAGAAATCATCTAGGAATTTTCCAAAAAATATCTCAACACATCATTCGCAAATCCCCCCCATGTGAACCTATCTTGGATCAGCCTATAAGTGGTAAAGTTACCAGGGTCCCAAACTAACTTGTATGATGTGAAGCACCCTCTACTCATAGCCCTGATCTATCAAGTGCTAACAAAAGAATACTTCTAACCGCCTCTAATAAGCCAGGAAATCATAAGTTGCACAAACTCGGTCAACTCCTCATAGGACCACTCCTCCAAGAAACCAAACCTAAGCATCCTAAGAGTAAAATCCAGAAAGAGAAATTGACCATCTCATTTGTATCGGTTGTGCACTCCATCCCTAGGGTCCCAAGATAATATCTGAGAGGAACCAGCATACTGACATGGCACCCCTCTGATCATAATCGTTTGACCACCATGCTCATACTTAGGTCTCCTCTCCTGGACCCCCAAGATGAAATCCCTAAAAGCACTGAACTCAATATCCTAGATCATGTCTCGCCAAGGTATCTTGGAAACATCAAATCCTACCAATCCATGGGTAGACTCGGTCTTGGGTATCATGAGGGAAAATCTACCTCGCCATATAGAACAAGGCTCAACAACTCCTCTCACATTGTCCCCACAATGACATTGACCAATCACTGGCACAACCATGTTGATCACCCTCATCATTTGAAGTAGTCCATCACTTTGATGAATGCAAGGATACCACAACCAAATTGGAATTCCATCACTGCCAATGCTTGTTGAGATCTCTATGAACCAATCCAATAGAGTCTGGATCTCCTCCTATCCACTCTATGTACTCATCATATGGTCCAAATGAAAGACCTCTAACATGGCCACAATGCCACTTGTCTCATCCAACTGACTCAGGTGGAACTCCCATGTCCTATTGTATATAATTAGGGCATCAAATAACAACAATAGATGCCTCTTCCACTTCTTGGAAGATTGTACAGTGACTAGTGCATTGGTCAACCCCAAGGTTATGACCAAGAGATCACAATGAAGTTTGGAAGCAAACCTACGACTATCCTGCTCCCTGGACCTCATCTGCTGACATCCCAAATGAAGATCGATCATTGATGGATATGTTTCTTCCTGAGGTTCACTCATCCACTCACTGATCTTGGGCAACCACAACTCAATGGTATGCTTAAGGACTTTGTCAGGAGGTTTCCTTGGAGGAAATACCCCACAAATCCATTGTACACTACCCTGTACTAATGAATATTCTCGGATACTACTACCTATCACTAAATCATCCTATACCATTCTATATCTTGTAGGTGATACTGTATACACCACTCTACCTGAACCTATATCCAAGAGTGTTCCCATGTTTTTCATGTACATATTCACCCAATCTAGGTATATATATGTTTCCTTACGAGTTGGTCCACAAGGAATAAGCTCAATTATCTCCTCCATAGCCAAGCCTTGATCCTTTAGTGGGTTCTCCAAAATAAATGGCTCGTGATCCCCACAATGAAAATCAAGAATAGGGTTAAAACCCTCTACATCATACCTCTCATCAAGCACCTACAACTCTAAATGATCCTTGTGTGGATTGTCTCAAGTGGCTCCTCCCTCAAATCATGAGTGTCACTCATGCCCTCATGTGTCACAGCTGCCAAAGATGATGGAGTCTCTGTTGATGTCAATGATGAAGAGCGTGCTAAAATTAGTTGGTAACAAAGCTCCTCAACCTCCATTTCCTTGTCTTCAACGAACTTAAGAGCAAGGTCTCTATCCATGAATAGATGCAAGTAATTGGATTTCATCTTCTCTAGTGCTTCTTTGATGATGAGTATTTGGGTACTAGTGAATCCACTTGTAAATCTCTTTTGTCTCTCCTCCATCTGAATTTTCCACGTATGATCTTCAATGAATCTATGAGCACCATCGGCCCTTGCCAACACCTGTGAAACTTTCTCCTCGGTGACCAATAATCGATTCTCCAAATCATGCAATGGTATTCCATCAACACGGCATGGGTTTTCACACAAGGGACCAACTGACTCACTATATGATAACCTGTAGTTGTGGGACTCGTGTGGACTATCATCCTCGTACAATATTTCATCCACCAATTTAGCCCCTTCATTGTCATCCTCCATGCATAGCTCTGGTACAATCATGCCTACATCATCATACATGTCACAAATAGGATAAGGTGTTGAATCCTCATCATGTGTATGTGTTATCATGCTTGAAACACCCTCATCATAAGCATCATTCATGGGGAAAGAATTTGGGTCCTCAACATTGGTTGATTGGAACATTTCCTCATAGTCTTCATAAGTAGGACAAGATGTTGCATCCTCATCTTTTGATGATTTGAAAACATCACCATAGGTATACCCATCCAACACACTAATGTCATCAGCCTCATCAATTAACTTTGACGATGTATCACAGGATGTTGTTTGGTCTTCATCTATGCACACATCCTCAATATAGATAGATGCATGCTCCTCCACATGTCCTTCATGCTCATATCTCTTCAATTTATGCCTTATTCTTTTAAAGGAATCCTCGTCCACATAATTGGGCCATAATCCGTACTTGAGGGTGAAATATCCTTTAAAGGAAAAAGTTGCACATATCTCCTCACCCAATGCTAGATACTCCTGGTAGTGGTAAGGCATGTTTTTAATTGTTGTTATCCTCCTCGAAATTTCATCCATGAGCTATTTTTCATCTTTTCTTACCCATGTACAATCCCTCTTCACCGTTGTTATAAATTTTTGCCTATTGTTGTAGGTTTATATATATTTTCTGACTCATGAATTTAGTCAATACCATTGTAATATCTCTGATAGAGATATGATAGGGTCTTAATGGTTTACTATACAAGTTGTGTTATTTCTGGTTCTATTCTTTTGAAAAACAATTTGCATTACATATATTTCAATGGAAAACTTGGTTGATATTTTTCCATGCACAACATAGTACAAAAATTCTATTGGTTGCTATGACAGCTTCAATACACACAATAGATAAACTCCAGAAAATTATTCCATGGTTCTCCTAGTAGATGTTGTTGTCTTCCCCAAGAAAGAACGACCTCCTGCAGGTAGATCAACCCTCCAATAAGGCTTACAGCCCTTCAAAAACCCTCTCATCTCTATCAAGACTATTCCACGACCTGCAATCCCTCACGATTCCTCCCAGCAAGCTCACGACTCCCCTCAAGTGCCACACGTGGCCTATAAATACCCCTGTAACCCTTATTCTTTTCCATAGATCTCTAAATGGGTAGTTTGGCCCTTTAAAAAAGGTCTTGCGGCCTCTCCTAAATTATTATTTTTTTAAAAAGGGGAGAAGGTTGAGCCTCCTAGAAACCCCATGGATTCGCCACAATCCTTTAATCAATTCCCATGACCCCCTCAAGTGCCTACAATCCTACAAGCAAAGTAAATCATCCCCCAACAACACTTACTGAGGTTGAACACTATAACTTGGCCCTAGTGGTAATTAAATCGGCCCAAAGTTGAGGAAACTCACCCAACAACGAGTTAATTCAGCCCAACCTACATGGAAATTGGTTACTCAATGATGAATACGCCCTCCCTTAACAGATGCACCCTTCACAAAAAAGGGAAACGACTTCTACAAGAAAAGGTTTTGCCCCCTTTCAAAGAGAAACTTCCCTCCTTTTCATAAAACTTCGGCACACACCAAAAATTTGGTTCTACTCAAGGACACTCTCCCTTACACATAGAATTTGATAGGCTAGCAATATCACCAGCTCTGATTCCACTTTAATATTACCAATAGAGATGGGTTGGATATTATGTCCTTCTGTGTAATAAGTGTTCTTGATGCTCTAATCTAGTTGACAAATTTTCAAAAACAGTTTGCATGTATTCTACTAATAGACATATTGCATGTAATGCAAATACACTAGAAATAGAAGAGACAATATGTGGTATTTTATTATGAATAGAATATGGAACACAACAAGAATAAGTCTATAATGGTTTTTATAGCAGCTGCAACACATCAAAAAATATCAAGCCAAAACATGGAATCATGTCATGGCCTCCTCAATAGATGATATCAAATCAGCCAAGTTCCACAACCTCTCAAAGCGAATCGCTACAACCCAAAAATGAAGACAAACCACCAAATGAAGATCCAATATAAGATCCTGGATGGATCCTCCTCCTTGTCTAGCTAGGGTGGATATTGCACCACCGAAACTAAACTACAATGGAAGGGATTTTCCAAACCCTAAAGAAAACTTTTTCTCCAAGAGCACTCCAAAGAGATCAATCCAAAACATAATGACAAAGTGAAGCACTACCCGTACTTTTATTCTTCCCCCATGCCCTTCTATATCTTTCCCCTTTTGAGATCAATCCAAAACATAATGCCAAAGTGAAGTAGTACCCCTCCTTTTATTCTTCCTCCATGCCCTTCTAGATCTTTTCCCTTTTAACTAAATCAAATATGACCCTTGTTATAGTCCGAAAATTCCTTATCTGTGCATACAAGACATTGGCCCTTCCATTTACATACTTTGCCAAAATAATGTTGAGGCTTCCTTTTAAAAACCATTTTTTGGATAGTGTACGCACCCTTTTGCACTAATATCATGCGTACACACACATGTTGCATGCTAGTTACCCCATGTACATATGCGATCTTCATGCTAATTAGCCCATGTTTACCTCCAAAAGTTGCAAAAAATATAAAATTGCACATAATTCAACGAAGTTTACGGGATATAGAGGGTTTCCTAACCATTTTACCCCTTGTCGCCCATCCCCAAACCAAATAACCATCTTTTCTCATATAAAAGAGGTCTTGGGGAGTCATTTATAAGACAAGCAAGAGAATAGGAAAACTATGTCAAAATCCCTTCCCCTTCTTAGCCCAATATTTGCATCATATTCTTAGTTTTGTCCTCAACCTTCCCCTCCAGCCTTTCTCCTTATGCAACCCTTCCTCCTTCCCTAGGTGATATGTTGGTTGTGAGAAGCTAATGTGGGATTCATGCACTTGGAGCCATGACAAAGGAACCCGAACTTGGGTTGTGGAGCGGTTGTTGACAAAGGTTGTAATCCTTTTTGTCTTGAAATTGAATAAAAGAGTACATTCTTGTCCCAAAACCCGATGTTTACATGCTTTTATTAATTTGTGCATTTATATCTATGTCTAGACTTTTAAAGTGATCAGTAGAGATTGCATATGTTGTTGCATTATATTCCTAATCTTTTGCAGGTCATCTTTGGGAGGAGACCAATAATCTCGGTGGCGGCAACAAGCGAAAGAGGCCAACACCAACCACAAGGACTAAAGGTGCACTCATTAATCATATTTCCTTTCTTTCTCATAAATTAGTTTAGTTGGTTTTTGGGTAGCTTAAGGATAGAACAACCTTTTAAGGGAGTTTGTTCTCTACCTTTACCTTAGACCCAGTATAGGGGGATTTTCCCCGTAGCAGAATTGGTGACTCCACTGGGGATTCTCTTTAGGGTCTTAGTGGGAGATCTTGATTTGATTTGATTTTCAATGTCTTTCTAATTTTTTTGAGTGTTCCAAGTCAGTTTGGGTCTCTGGTCACCTTCCAGGTGCTTATCAGCTTCCCTTGCCCAAGTTGTATGTCCAAACTTTTTCTTTTTTGAAAATTTGCATAGATGTATGCGACCTATTCTTTGTACAGCACATGTACATACGTGTCATGCATTATACACAGCCCACGTACATACGCAGGTTGGATGTGCACAACACGCTTCTCTATTGTTTTGGAGAATTTTTTTCAAAATATTTTCTTTTCCTACAGGAAACTTGTGGTTCCCATGTCTTCCTGAGTTCCATAAGCTTCTATTGTTTGGGGTTTAGAAATTTTGCAGGCTCAAATTGTTTATGAAATAAAATAAAATAAAATAAAAATTCCTCTTGTCTCTTGTGTTTCCAGGCATTTTTGGCTTATTTTTAGCTTGAATTTTAAGAAAAATGAATTGTGTATTCTGCAGTTTCTTTTAGCATCTTTTGTTAGTTCCGCTTTGATTGGAAGAAAATAAAAATAAAAACATAGTTTTCTAGGTATCTTTATTTCTTTGCATTTGCTTTGCATTATTATTTGAAAAATAAAAAATAATTACCATAGGGTTGTGTTCTCTTCTCATCTTGAAAGCATTTCAAAAGAAAAATAAGAAAGAAAATCCTTTCATTTTCTCTTTTGTTTCACTCGAAAGTTGCATTGTGCATTTTGCATGGAAAGGAGAAAATATCACATCTTTAAAGGATTGTTCATGCTTTTTGCTTGAAGCTATTTTTCATTTGTAGAATTAGTGTAAAGTTTTATTTTCCAGTGTTCTAATTTCATTTTTGCAAGAGTCTCAAACAACATAAGTTGCACTTCCATTCCTTGAGTAATAAAATCCCTTAAAATGAGCACGTTAATCTAAAATATATTAGTAACACTTTTTCTAGGGTTCACCAATAGCTTAGGCTAGGGCCTTCGATTACGTGTGGAGAGGTAGACTCTCCAAGGCCAACCAAAAATTGACTTAGGTGTCGGTGCTAGGGTGTGAAAAATATACCTTGTAATTACTCAATCCGGGAAGTTCCTCTCACATAGGAGTCAAACATGAGGCCACGTGGAGGATGATGATGGATATATCCATTCTTGATCCTGACAAAGTGTTTGGGAGAGCGTGTATTGGGGGTGAATCTTGTAGTGTTACTGGCCCAACTTGTGTCAGACCTCTGAGACACTTGGATCCGTTCAAGGTACTCTAAGAGTGATTCTGGCCCTGTTGTTTTTCAGGCCTCAGGAGGATCTTCAGGCTTAGTTACTATGACCATACACTCGCCCGGCTATCGAATGTACCCCCTTGGTTTTTTATTACAAGTTGGTGGCCTATTTTCCATTATATAGGTTGGCACACAGGTGACTACAAGGGGTGTATCACAGTACCTAAGGCAAAATTTGTATTCTCTAGGCGACACCCGAAGGGACTGTCAGTCGAAGGTCTGGGTAATTGCTTCTCCTAGCCAATCATTTTCCTTTGTGAATGCTTTGGATGATCAGGACTTCATCTCCATGGGTTGGAAGCATTTAGAAGGGTCATTTGTTCAACTTGTATCTTTTAGGATTTTCTTCTTAGTGGTGTGCTATGTGATCCCTAGTTTTCCATAATGAGTTAGTCAGTCATTTCTTTGGGTCTCTAACCTAAGGTGGTAGACCACCCACTTCATCGGTTGTGAGGAATTTTGGGTCTTTCTCTTAGAAACGTGGAGCTGCCTCCTTATAAGCGTATATTTTTACATCATGGATTCACCCGAGTCAGTGTGTGAGACTTTTACAGACTTGAAAAATCTCGCAAGGGAAGAACATGTGCATAATATATTCATGGAAAAAGTTCTTGATGATACCAACCAAGGAACCCCTTCGCAAGGGGATTCTTGTGCTTTTCCTTTCTTCGGAAACGTTGGTGTCCCTTTCATGGCCACTTTGTACATTCCTAGGTTGAATGTGGGACTATCGGTTTGGTTGGGTACCATTCCAAATGTCTCGAATTATCTTAATGCTTATCAATTAAGCACCTTATGTCATGGGTATCATGTTGATGTTCCTTCATCAACAAAGTCTTCTCCTCCTCCTTCTACCTTCTCTGGTGAAATTATAGCTACTAGTAACTAGAAGTCTAAATGAAATAGAAAGAGGAAGAAAAGGAAGAATAAATCACCAACCTCTATGAGTCATGGTGGAGATAGGTCATCAACCTCTGTAAGTAATGTTGAATACCAACACCCAGCCTTTGCAAGTCATGCTGGGGGGAAAGAACCCAACCTCTACAAGTCATGATGGGGGAAAAAATCCAGTCACTGCTAGTCATACTAGAGATAGGTATGTGGCCTTTGCGAGTCATGTTATCGACCAATCACCAACTTCTGCAAGTCATGTTGGATATGTGCAACCAACCACTGCAAGTCATGCTGGGGGCATGAGCCTAGTCCCTGGGAGTCATACTGGAATTCAACAACCAACCTCTGCTATTCATGTTGGAGAGTTGTCAACAACCTCTGCGAGTCATGTTGAGGACAAGCAACCAGCCACTGCTAGTCATGTTGGGGAATTGATTCTGTTGAGAAACCTAGACGGATATGATGTAAGCCTGAGTTCCCTTGTAAGATTTGCAAGGTAGATCACCTTACTCATTTATGCCTTGGACTTCCAAAGGCACGAAGATTGTGGTCCTTGTCTGCAAGCTCTTATGATTTCGAGTCTTCTGAGGTTTCCTCACGGTCTATTCAACCTTTGGTTGATGAAGTGATCGTGTTGATGCATTCTTCGGCCGACCCCACTCTTCTTTTGGGGTGTGATACACCTTCAGACCATGTTTTCTCACATCCTATTCATCCAATGGTTGACGAAGTGGTCGTGCTGATGCAATCTTCGGCAAATCCCACTCTTCTCTTGGAGAGTGTCGAGTCTATCAAAGTGGTCATGACGATGCAATCTTTGTTTGATCCCACTCTTCTATTGGAGAGTGTCAATTCTACCAAAGTGGTCATGTTGATGCAATATTTGGCTGATCCCACTCTTATGATGGGGAGTGATGTGTCTACCGACTATGTTTTTAACATTTCCAGTTCAATACTTTCAAAACAAAGGGGAATTCCGCTCACTTCGACCACACACCCTCCAAGTCCTAGGATGGTTTCCTTTGATTGGAATGACCTTGTTGAGCCTCGTCTTCCTTCTTCTGCACCATTTCAAATAAGGGTTGAATTTAATTCAAAAAACATTTATCGATGTATTGTGGATGAAGGAGCCTCCGCAATTATTTTATCCTCCTCAGCCTAGAAATATTTGGTTTCTCCCGAGCTTGTGTCTGCTTTGCATGTGCTATTGGCTTTTGACAGACATAATAGTGAATATTTGGGGGTTATTCTATCTCGTTAGGTGGGAAGACTGTCCTTGTCGATGTTATAGGGGTGCAAGGCCCTTTATATTTTAATATGATTCTCGGGCATGATTATGTATATGCTATGAACGTTGTGGTGTCTACGTTCTTCTGGGTGATGCATTTCCCTCATAATGGAAGCATTATCACTATTGACCAGCTAGAATATGATAATCACCATCCTAATTTTTCATTAGTTTAGGCTGCCCCTTTATATGTTCCTAGTTTTCATGTAGACTCTACCCCGCCACAGGTTAATTATGTGGAATTTTATCTTCGATGTTCAATTGATTTTGAGCAGGAACCTGTGAAATCATGTTTTCCTTCTCAAGACATGGTCTTGGAAATTGATCAGTATTTTTATCCAATGGGGGCATGGGAGCCCTTGCTTCCCCCTCTTGGTCCGAGTGATCTCGAGTTTCATTTTGAGTCTAATCTCATTGTTTGTAGATCCTCAAACCCTCGTTCTTGTGATTCTTCACTGATAGACTCTGCCAGTCCTCGCTAGAACCTCCATCGTCATATGGAACATGGTTAGTTTGCTTATCCCTTTGGGACTATCAACCCTCCTCATTCACGTCATTTCTCAGATATTGAATTACCTTCGGATGAGGCTACCCTTGAAGCCATGACTACGATTTATATAGCGTTGGAAGACTTACACCATGGTTTGTGTTTTCTTCGCTTTTGGGAGACTTTCCATGTTTATTGTCGAAAAGACTCTTGGTCAGAGCCTAGCAGCGAGCTCTACCTGAAATAGTACCCTGCACGAGCCGTAAGGTTGTGCAGTGCCTTGTACCATATTGTACAGTCTAGTTTTTTTGTTTTCAAGTTTTGTATTCAGTAGCACCGCTTATTTTCCGAAGTTTCTATCTATATCGGATTTATTAACTTTTGGATGAGTGTTAATGGCCTTATATGTAGAATTTTGGAGACATTTTTTCTTTGGAATTTTTTCATCATATTGATCTAATCTAACAGGTATTGACCTCGAAACTAGCATATAGGTTATGTTTTTCCCTACTTGTTTTCTTTTCATTATCAATTTCATGGTTCATTTCACCTTATGATCGGCCCCACTGAATTGCAACACTAACCTTCCTTGTTGATAAGTATGTCGTAATTAGGTGGTAGAGCCTTCCTCTACATGGATGCCCTAGGTAGATCCTTTGTTGCATTTTGGCGTCCATGCTGTGAGTTTTTTTAATAGGCTTGGGAGTCATTTTAGTCCCTCCATAATTGTATATAGAAGCCCCATTCTTCTTCATCTTTTCTGGCTCATACCCGAGGGACTCCCTATGAGCATGGTTTGTTGTCTTTCAGGCTCACTTAAACATTGAAAGCAACATCTAACAAGATCTTATTTATTCTTTTCAATCTTGTTTGGATTACTTAAGAAAAGAATCACCCCTGGAGTCTCCTTTAAGCCCTTTTCAAACCCTCTAAAATTGAAAAGATTGTCGAGCAATCTTGTTGCCATTCACACTCATCAAACTACAATTTGAAGGCACATCTGTCCAGCAGTAGTTTACCCCTTTTTCGGTCCAGACGGTTAATTTACGAATAAATCTATTCCCTGTGAACTTCGGTTCACTAGGAGAGTATTCTCAGGCATAATTTTAACCCTTTTTCGGGCCTGAGGGACTAAAATTTTGAAAAAGGGCCATTCTCCTTGGTTTTGGCTTAGCTCTTTTTCAGGCCTCGGAGATTATCTACGAAAAAGGAACCCCCTTAGAGTCCATAGTTAATATATTTTCATACTCCCTAAATATGAAAAGATCGTCGAGTGAACTTGTTCCTTTCACACTCGTTAATTGGTCCAAAGGGAATATCTATTTGGCATAAGTTTTCTGGCCAATAGATTATCCAGGAAAAAGGTATGCCTCAGGAGAAATGTCTCGCCGAGAGAGTTCTCCTAAGTTATATTTTATACTTTTTCGAGCTAAGGAGACTAAACTTAGAAAAAGGTTGTGAGTCCATAGTTAATCTCTTTTCTGGGTAAATTGTTAGCCCGGTGAGAAGAATAAGGGGAGAATCATTTGAGTTTGGGAGGCGGTTGAACTCGAATTCTTGGTTCTATCAAAAGATCTCTGATCCAAGGAGGAGGTTCCTAACTGGTTCTAAACATAACTCAAGTGGTTAGGCCCTTCCTAGCCTATATAAGCAAGCTCTATGGTGATGAAG
>SNQJ01S0007549.1:335851-368711 GCA_010110895.2 Picea sitchensis
CATGCATTAGGCTTAGATAGATTTGAGAGAAATTCAGTGTCCACGTTAAGCACTTTTCTGTCTAGGGTTAAGGTCAAGCCCTAGAGGTCGATCTACTTGTCCGCAGGCAGATTTTCCTACAACAACGACGTTACATGAGTCTCATGATTTTTTCATGCTTGTGTCCAAGAGAAGTTTTATCCAACTTGAGTTGGCCATTCTATAGTTTATCTCTTGCCTTTTATGAGTTAGCCATCCCAAGCATCCAGTCAAGTTCGGATTCAAAATCAATGAAGTTATGTGCCTGATGATCGAGATCCTCTAGTCTTTCCCCAATATCATGATCGAGATCCTCTAGTCTTTCCCCGAGTCTTACACTCATATTGTACTCCTACCTAATATTTTGAAGATCTTGAAGTTGTTGCTCAAGCTATGAAGTCCTCACTTCTAGCCAAATGCATCAATGTTTCTTGAAGAAGCATATCATATTATACTTGTATATATTTAGATGATCTTGAGATGTAGATCCACTATGTATTATTTGTAGCTTCACTTTATATGGACATTTATATTTTGTCTAGTAGTCATATGTGACATGGATATGCAGTGTACTTGATTGGCAACCATGCTTAGTTCATCCCGAGCATGGGTATGCCCGCCTTAGAAAGATCATCATTATTTTGCAAATGGCACGCTCATGAACACTCATCTCAAACTCACTCAACTTCGTGCCTTCCCACTGTGTAAAGATATTGTAATGTATTTCATCCATCAATTTCTCTTATGACCTCACACATTAGAGAGCATCTGTTATAGTCCAAAAATTCCTTATATGTGCATACAAGACATTGACCCTTCCATTTACATATTTTTCCAAAATATTAATGAGGCTTCCTTTTAAAAACCATATTTTTGATAGTGTATGCACCCTGCTACATTAATAGCCCGCATACACATGTGTGTTGCATGCTAGTTATCCTGCATACATACACGAGCTACATGCTAATTAGCCCACGTTTACCTCCAAAATTTGCAAAAAATATAAAATTTCACAGAATTCGGTGGAGTTTACGGGCTATAGAGGGTTTCCTAACCATTTTACCCCTTGTAGCTCGTCCCTAAACCAAATAACCATATTTTTCTCATATAAAAAGAGGTCTTGGGGATTCATTTATAAGATAAGCAAGAGAATAAGAAAACTCTACCAAAATCCCTTCCCCTTCTTAGCCCAAGATTTGCATCCTATTTTGATTTTTAGCCTCAGCCTTCCCCTCCAGCCTTTCTCCTTATGCAACCCTTCCTCCTTCCCTAGGTGATATGTTGGTTGCGAGAAGCTAATGTGGTATTGATGCACTTGGAACCATGACAGAGGAGATCGGATTTGGTTTCTAGGAGTGGTTTCCAACAAAGGTTGTAATCCCTTGTGTCTTGAAATTGAATAAAAGAGTTCATTCTTGTCCCGAAACCCTATGTTTACATGCTTTTGTTGATTTTTTCATTTATATCTATGTCTATACTTTTAAAGTGATTAGTAGAGATTGCATATGTTGTTTCATTGTACTCTTAACCTTTTGCAGGTCATCTTTGGGAGGAGACCAGTAATCTAGGAGGCAACAACAAGTGAAAGAGGCCAACACCAACTGCAAGGACTAAAGGTGCACTCATTAATCCTCTTTCATTTCTTTCTCATCACTTAGTTTAGTTGGTTTTGGGGTAGCTTAAGGATAGAACGGTGTTTTAAGGGAGTTAATGCTCTGCCTTTACCTTGGACCCAATATAGGGCGATTTTTCTCGTAGCAACCCTTATTTCCCATTTTTTAATTTTCAGTTAAATATTAAAGTCACTTTACTGATGTTTAGAAATTATTAATCTAAAATTACTTTATTATATTTTAATTAAATGTCACTTTAAAAACATATCATCTCCTAGCTAGGTGACATCAAATAAACCCCCCTGACTCACGTTTTCTTCACTGACAAACCTCAGAAGTCATCTCTAACTATAGAACAGAGGAACCCAAAAATAGGGACATGACACTACCTATCAAGATGGCAAGAAGAAGGACATGAGCAAATTCAAGTGCTTTTCATGTCACAAGTTTGGGTATTATGCAGAGCAATGTTCGAACAAGAATAAGGGTGGGAACGAAATGCAACCAGAGGTATTATCCCTATTATGGGAGCCCTGATTTGATCATAATAAAAGAATCTCGGTATTATTTTTCCCCTAGGGTTTTTCTATGGGGGTTTACCTAAAAATATTTGTGTCTTGTGTGTGAGATTTTGGTTTCCTTATTTATGCTTCCATTGTAACATTTAGTTGATTAATCAGATGTGTTTTTATTCAATAAGTGATTTATTTGGAATTAACTGTCAAGTGTTGGGTCAATGGAAAATGATATTGGCTTGTGAACTAGAATCAAATAGAGTGTCTACCTTGGTTCATAACCTGGATATTGATATGGAGTATTTTTATCCACTCCTTCTCTTCCTTGTGATGAAGGCTACTCAGGTTCACCTCCTTTTGCACTAAAGTGCAGGAAATCTTCTTGTCCACATCTTAGCTACTATCTACTTATTTTCTTAAACCCGTGGCTAGAAGGTTCTTCTTCTTGGAACCCTTCTTATAGTTCTTAGGGTTCAACTCTGGATGTAGTTTCCAATACCTTTCTTCAATGTGACCAACAATATTGTAATGGTTACACTGATAACATGGATCATTGCACTGATGTGTAATGGTTGTCATATTGTTGTATTTTCCTTTCAAATTCTTCTTTCCCTCCTTGGAAGTGTCTTCATGATCTTTCTTTTTGGAACCACTTGGTTGTCCTTTCTTGTGGCCTATATTTTCCAAATAATGTTATTGCACATAGGCTTCATCAACTATCTTGGGCTTGAAGAGCATCACTTGCTTTTTCAAATGACTTTGTAGACCCCCCAGATACTTGAGAAGTGCATCTGGGTTCTTGGGAGAGATACCCAACATGATGACCATCTTTCTAAATTAGGTGGTGTACTCCTGCACACTCTGCCCTTGCTTTTGCCTGAAGTAATGTCAGCAGATTCATTGGTCCTCTACTTACTTGATAGGGTATAATTGGGACTTAATAAGGGTTTTGAAATACTCCCACTTAGTTACTAGAAGATCACCCTTCAGCCTAAGTTTCATCATGTATCTTCCCCACTAGGTTAATGCATGGCCCTCTAATTTCAGTCGGACAAATGAAATATTCTACTCCTTGTCTATATTGTGAACACTAAAATAGACCTCTGATTGTTGCAACTAATGATTCAAATTTAATGCATCAATCTCACCTTGGTATGACTTGATATCTACTTTCACTTCCATTTTAAATAAGGACTTTGAAGGGGTAATGGCACTAGAACTTCATTTTTCTTTCTCGGATTCTTTCCTCGAATCCTTTTCTAGATCTTCATTTTCTCCCAGTTTCCCCTCTGATTTGATCTCTGAGTTAGAACCTCCATCTTCCCCAAACAGTTTGATCTTTCTTGCTAAAGTCGTCATGAGAAGGTCCATATTGCAAGATATATCAATGAATTTATTTTCCAGCCTCGCAAATATATCTTATGTTGGATCTAGAGGGTTATTGTGAATAGACTCATACACCATGCCTAGGGTTCTGCAACTCTCTTATTAAGACAATTCTTGGATCTTGCAACTTTCCAAAAATACCCCAAATAAAACTACTCTGATACCAATATGATTTGTAAACTACCGTGGATATTCTACTTGAATAGTTTGTCACAACAGATCTTGTATTATACTAAATTTTTTTATTATGTGGGTTTGTTTTCCTTAGATATCATATTTATAATCACTAGTTCAATGCTCAAATTAATGAAATCACTTAAATGAAAAAATTAAAGAATAAGCAAAAGAACACACCATCCACACAAATGAATGCTATATGTATCCTAGGAAACCAAATACATGAGAAAACCTAGCTAGAAGGTGAGGCCTATGCTCTACTCTCTTTTCTTCAGTAATTAAATGCAAATACAAAAAAGGGCAGCACTCATTATAGAGTTGTCAATGACTTTGTGGCTAAGTGGATACAACAGACTCTTCTTCCTACCTTTGTTATTCTCTCAAATCCCATTCCTTGGATTCTTTACTCAACTATGGAACAAGTACAATACAAAAGAATGGAACCCCTTCTACTCCTAGCGGCCCGGTATTTAGCATAGCCCGATAGACATCTAAGGTTAGGGTCTTCACTTCCTCAAACCTCAATTAGTGATCAGGTTTGGACCTTCTATAATCTTCTTGAAATTCCACACTTGTCTATCCCCAAACGTTTGATTAACGGGCCCGATGTGGCATCCACTCATACCATGGTGGTCAATAAGGTAGGTCAACTTGCGACATGCATAAATTTCTCATACGAGCTTCAATTGAGACAATTTTTTCACTATTGAAAAGGTATCAAAGTGTAGAACACTGATAAGGGTGTGCACAAAATTTTTGGACACTGTAACCCCAAAAAATGTCATTCAATGCCTGAAAATGGCTCTGGAAGGTTCCAAACCCCAATTTTCCAAACTGGGACATGCCACTAAAATGGCCTTGCAAGTCGATTCCTCTAATATTTTCCATCCACAAAGTACCAAGATAGATGAGAAACTATATGATGATCCAATTTAGATCACCCACCTCCATGATTTATATTTCATTAACCAAAGTTTCAATGCACTCACATTGTAGAGACAAGTGGCATACCATGAGTATGGAGAATCGACAAGCACTAAAGCCCCCGTGAAATAGCATACATCCTCATTTATTTCCTCATACCTTGAGATCTCTTATATCAACAAGGATGAGACAAAAGTGTGTATGTGGTTTAATTTCTTTACAGCTTGGGAAATCTCTTATTGTTTGTTGCTTGGTGCTCATCGCAAATAGATTGGTGGTGATCTATGTTGGGAAATTGTCTTGTTATTTATATTTGTAATTTGATGGTAATTTGGAGGTTGAAATTCCACTGTTAACTTGTCCTACAATGTCAGTTACTACAGAGTCTAGAGATAACAATTTGGGTCATCACAACTAGCAGTGGTTTTTCCCTTGGTCTAAATGGTTCAGGTTCATGGCTAGTTGCCACTATCATTCTAAGTAGTGTGCACTTTGTAAGATTGAAAACTTGAGAAGGGGAATGAAAATATGTGTGTTAGGTGGTCAAGGTGTAGGATGTTTTGTTTCTCTTCATTGGAAAGTGGGAAGAATGGAAGGAAAACTAGGAACAGAATACAACTATGGAAACATAGGCCTAGGACCAACATGTCATCATCACATCTCTTCAGTTGGAACCACATATTAAAAAAAAAAAAAAAAAGAGTTTGCAACCTTCATGGATAGCCACAACAAAAGGTATGAAACATTGGAAGCAAAAATTGGTTCACAGTATGATTTGGTTTATAAAACTACAAAGGGTATGAATGTTTCTATCTATTGGTTCATTCTTATATAAAGCATCAAAGGTGAAAGAGGAGAAGACCATGTAGTAGCATCTAGGTTTACATGGTGATATGGAGATGGGTTCAACTAAATAGATAGCCAATTCACACATTGGTATCAAGCAAGAAGCACCTAGTGAGCATGATTTATGTAATAATTAGTCTTAGTAATGTTTTGTGAAGTAGTTTCACAATTAAAATAGTTTATTTGGAAATACACAAGTCAGGTTTATTCGTATAAGACTAGGAAAGGAGGGTCAGTAAAGCTATTGGGTAGAAATTTTGAATTTTGGGGGAAATTTTGAAGCACAAGTATCATAGTTTATCTTTTTCTCTTATATTAACTTCTTGTGTAGTTCAACCGCCATTAAAATTTAATACCGATCTTATCTTTTTAAGTTAAAAAAAGTTAAATATCAAAATAATTTATTTGCAAAACACTTTGTGGGTGGGAAGAAGGAGAAGTTGAAACTTCAATAGTTTGAGATCCAATTATTAGGTATAGATGGGATTGTTTAAATTTAAAGAAAGTAATATATTGCTCCATTAGACTACGTAGAATTCCATATGCAAAAAATAAGGGAGAAAAGTGTATATAATGCAAAAATGAGGAGTTTATGCAATGCAAAGTTAAAATAGAAGAAGAAGAAATTCCAAGTATTTTTCTATGAATTTCTTTTATGATGTATTGGCTCGATTTATTTTGAGAAATCAAATATCTTTTAAATATTTTTTTAGGTAAGATTATTTGAAATTATAGACATTTGATAACTTCATACAATTTTCTAACCTTTAAAAAATGTCTAGTCCAAATTCTATTAACAAATTAGATCTATTAACCAAGATACTACTAAAACTTTGTACAGCTTTCTATGGCTTAAAATAATAATGTGGATATGATCTTTTGGGAGGAATTTAGCGAAACCAAAGTGACTTATTTTTAGTTTGTGTTTATTATTGAGTAAAATATCGCTTTCTTTAATATGTGTGGATGATGCAAATACAAACTCTTCATAAATATAGGAAAATCACCAACACATGCACAATTCCTACTGTTAGATCTATTAACGAAGATACTATTAAAACTTCGTACAACTTTATGTGGCTTAAATAATGTAATGCAGATCTGATCTTTTGGGAGGAATTTAGCAAAACCAAAGTGACTTATTTTTAGTTTGTGCTTATTATTATGTAAAATATTTCTTTATTTCATATGTGTGGATGATCCAAATATAAACTCTTCATAAAGATAGGTAAATCACCAGCACATGCACAATTCCTACTATGATTTTGTGTCTCTCTTTCCAATCAAGTAAAAAACTTGGTGTATGTACAATTTACATCATACATAGTAAAAACCTTAGCAAACATAACAATATAAAAACTCTAACAAATTAAAGGTTGAGAAGAAATCGAATCGAGACTACAACTACTAACCCTTATGTTATTACATATATGAAAAGAGTTGTAATTGCTAAAACATGGGTGATAGATATATTATTCTATTGACTATTTTGGGATTATTTAAGTTAAGGCTCTTAACATTTTTTTCCAAGGAAAAAAGTCAAGTAATTTTATTAAGGAGAAAAAAATTACAATAAATGATAGAAAGTAGTCTTCTAGACTACCTAGAAAGGCCATATACAGAAAGACTTAATAGCCTTCATCAAAAAATCGGTAGTGATACGTAAATCAAGAAAAAATTCTTGTTTCTATCAATATCATACAATAGTCCCTTTCCCAAAAAATTCAGCTTTAGTATTTTTCAAAAGTATACATATTGTTCCCAAAAAGATTCAGAAATTTATAAGTGCTCAAATCATTGATCCATAATCTTAGATCTAGTAAGAAAATTAAAACCGAGGTTCATGAAGATAAGAAGAAGATCCTCCTTGAGAGGACTCAATGATTTCCCAGATTCCCTCATGCAACTCCAATCCTTCTTTGGAAATCTTGTATACTTCTGTATTTTGTCCTTATAGACATGAGTAAAGGAGAGATGAGTGAAAGTTGTTTGAAAATTCTTGATATTTTGAAATAAAGGATACATCATAAAAAAATTCAAGGTGAAGTCTCCGAGAATTTGAATTTGTGAAACTCCTTTTTCAAGTGCTAGTATGAGGACCAGCTAAAGAGCCATAAGTCCACTAAAATTATTTGTGGCATATACAAATCCATCTTTAAATGGGATGGTATGGTTTATGGAGAAGAATATAATTCCCCTAGCCCCACCTCTAGATGGGTTACCTTGAGAGGCTCCATCAAAGAAATCCCCAGGAATTTCTTTGTTTATGTGACCTGCTAAAACTCGATTATGAGGAGGAGGAGAGGAAAATTGTGGATAAGAACTTAGGATATTGAGGCTTTGAGTGGCACATTTGAGAGGCAGAGTTTCCATACCCTCAAAAGGTTGAAATTTCTAGCTATCAATATTCCCCAAGCATAAGTGGGGGGGTGATTTGTACCTCTTTGTGTCCTTATTTTGACACCATGTTCTGAGAGACTCTTCAATGGTGTCCCCTTCCCAAGTGATGTGAAGTCCTATTAATCTTTCAATTATTTTCTAGATGTGTTTTGAGTAAGGGAAGGAGATGATGGGATGGGAGTTAATTTCTAAATCTACTTCACAAAGACAACATCTACCAGGTCCTTCAAAGCTTCTTTTTTGCATAATATCCTAAGTGAGGGCCCTATTGTTGAGGAGGAGACACATGAATTTTTTTTATTTAGTAGTGCATTTAAACTTATAGATGGGTTTCCACCACCAAAGTGGTGGATTCTCAATTCCTTAAGGTGTCAAGGTCTTGTATCCAACTTTATATTCATAACCCCCAAAGGGGTTCAAGTACCATATGTGTTCATATTACTCATCATCCAGATTGATAAAACATTTCCTAAGTCTATCAATGTAATCCTTCCAAACGTTTACAAATCATTCCCTTAGATCCATCTCCTTTCAAGAGAGCCATTATTGTTGTTGATTAAAGTACCCTTTTCTATATGCCTTAGAGCATGGTATTATTTGAACCTGATTTCCTGGATTAATGGGATTGGTAGTGATCTAGGTGGATATTGGTGGCCACCCATCTATTCCACTAGCTCAAAACATAGTTTTCCACCTTGGCAGTTTTTCTACGATTTTTCGGGTCCTAAACTTTTGGGGTCGTTTTGAGGTCCTAAACGACTTTTTGTTGGATCGACGGTTCCTATCATGTAAATTTACATTTTATGATGAATTCAATGTGTACTCCTCGACTAGACCTTTCCCGCAAGGTATTGAGTGCCCCAAATGGAAGTCATATGCAAAAGTTGCACCCCTAAGAAGTTGATGTATCAACTACCCCCATCAGGGCCCAAAAAAATTTTGGTGTTTCATCTCCCGAGGTTAGGGTTTTGTATGTTTATGGTTTTCTCATTTATGATTTATGTTAAAAAGTAAAACCATTGGAGCCTCATTGTAATCATCTTTTGGCGAATTTGCGTAGCCATCACATCTCTTCTCATAGATAAGCTACCACCATTTTAGTGAGTTCAATTCACTCTGCATTTTATAGTTCATGTACATTTCTTTCATTAAAAAAATTGTGTATTATTGTATCTTTATGTTTCTTGCAACATATTTGTGTATTCCTTTGTTACATCTCTGCCTCAATTTCATTCTCAGCATAATCTGGAGTAGAAGCGGCTCCTGGTGAAAGATATCCAGAAACTCCATTTATGTTTGGATGTACCTCTATAGACCCCCACGGTATTTTAGAACCATATGTCTCTCAGAGTCTTTGATACCCAGCTTTGTGTGCAAGGTATGGAAGGTATTGGTGAACTCTGACATTGTTTGGCCCCTCTCTTAATGCAGTCTGGTCCATCTCATGTATTGGTCATCCTAGTTTCCAACGGGGTAATATTGTTCCTTAATGGCATCCATAAAAGAGTCCCAAGTGGGCTCGACCAAAACATTCCAGGCTCCTCTGTGGGTTTTTTCTCACAGTATGTCTCCCACCAATATTTGACATGAGATACAACCTTCAGCTGCACAAAGGTCATATTTTCCCTATTGGAAAAACTGTGAACGGATAAATAACCTTCTAATAGATTTAACCAATTTTCCAAAGCATCCACATCTATCTGACCTTCAAATATGGGAATATCAAAATTAACTTGTACCTTGGAAGGGGTGATGCCTTCAAAGTGGTTTCTTGACGAAGATGCATATCTTGTTGTCAAAGTTCATCGAAGGATTTAGGAAAATGTATCCATCATCTCGTTCCTTTGTTGCACGAGGGCTTATGCAAGCGACAACCTGATAGGATCTCCTTCTCCCTTGTCTCTCTTTTCTTCCACCATGGGAGGCTACTTGGGTTGGTTGGCTTCAATAGAAACTACCTTGAGACCCAACTTTCTATGTAACCTTGACCTGGTCATGGATATGCACTAAGAAATGACAAGGAGTAGATTTCTCTAATACCATTGATCTTAATTATGTTGAGAATGAAATGAAGAAAGATATATAACAAAGAAGCACATAGAGATATTGCAAGAAACACAGAGATATAGTAATGCATAATTTCTATTAATGAATGAAATGTACAAGCACTGTAAAATGCATAGAAAACTGAACTTGCTAGAATGATGGTAGCTTATCTCTGAGAAGAGATGTGATGTCTACATGTATTCGCAAGAAGATGATTACAATGAGGCTCCAAAGGCCTTTTTAACATAAAGAATAAATGAGAAAACCCTAAACATCTAAAACCTTAACCCCGGGAGATGAAACACCAAAAGGTTATGAAAACCCTAAACATCTAAAACCTTAACCCCGGGAGATGAAACACCAAAAGATTTTTGGGCCTTGATGGGGTAGTTGATATGTCAACTTCCCAAGGGCACAACTTTTTCATACAACCTTCATTTAGGGCACTCAATACCTCGTCAGAAAGGTCTATTCGAGGAGCACACACTTTGTTTGGCCTAGCATCTACCTTTAATTCCTTGATAGGTGCTTCTGAGACAAAAAAAAACGTCATTTAGGGCCTCAAAACGGCCCCGGAAGTTTAGGACTTGAAAAACCGTAGAAAAACTACCAAGGTGGAAAATTGTGTTTTGAGCTAGTGGAATAATTGGGTGGCCACCAATATCCACTTGGATCACGTGGTTTATAATATTCATTGCTTATAATTCATTGGTCTAGTCCCATCTGAGCTTTATCCCCTTTTCCTACTCTCCAAATCAACCATTTCCCAGTCAAGAGGGAAGTTGAAGTATTTTCTTTCCAAATGATCAAAACATTCTACACTTTTTTGATGGGGGTCCTTACCCAATCCTCAATGGAGTTTGGGGTAAGGTATTTGTCCTTTATTACTTTCACACATAGATCATGTCCTTGTAGAAGCCTCCATACATTCTTTGCAGCAAGAGATTTTGAGATCATGACAATATTTTTGAGCCCCCACCCTTCTTGTCATTTTGGAATTGCAAGTTTCCTCTAGGAGACCAAAGCCACTTCCTTTTTCTCTCTTGCTCCAAACCAAATGAATATATAGAATAATTTCTTAATCCACTCTAGAATACCTTTCGATATCCAAGCGAGGGACATCCAATAAATTGGGATAGCCTTGAGAACATATTTAACCAAGACCATCCTTCCACCATGAGAAAGCCATATGTTGCACCATGTATTTATATTTTTTACAATCTTGGCAATAAGCCACTACCAGCCACCTTTAAGATATAGGTTATCTTTTAAATGAAAACCTAAATATTTGAAACCAATATAAAAGTCAATTACAGGAAGGAGAAGAGTTGGGATATATGTAGTTTGTCTTCCTCCAATACACCCCAATAGGATATCATCAATTTGGTCAGGTTGATATTCATGTCGGTGGCTTCACAGAAGAGATCCATGATCTCTTTGAGTTTTTCTACCAATGTTTTGGATCAATTGCAAAAATAAGAATATCGTTAACAAAGAGTAAATGGGAAACATGAAAAGGGTTTCCTACTAAAATACCTTTGAAGGAGCCACTTGTTTAGGCTACCCTAAGAGATTTGCTAAGCCCTTCTGCTAATAGGAGAAAAAGGAGTGGGGATAATGTACATCCCTGCTAGATTCATCTTTCACGTTTGAAAAAGGGTGAGGTTACTCCATTGATAAGTACAATGAAGGAGACAAAGCTGAGACCAAGCTAATGCAACCCATTACCCACATTACAAATTGATGATTGAATCCAAGATAGACAAGGATTAGACATAAAAGGAGCCTACTTACTCTGTCAAAGGCATTGGAGAGGTCCACTTTGACAATCGTCACCCTCAAACTCTTAGTCTTTATCAAGTGGAGGCCTTCCTGGGAAATACCTATATCCTCATGGATTTTCCTCGGTTCGAGGAAACCGAATGGTTCAAGGGAGATCTATCAAGAGAGAATTTATTTTAGTCTTCTTGAGATGATCTTCGAGATTAGCTTGTAGATGGTGTTGCACGGTGAGATAGGTTGAAAATTTTCATAGTAAGATGGGTTATCAGTCTTAGGAATGAGAGTTATAAAGGTGGAATTGAAATATGCTAGGGTTCTCCTCGAGGATCTTGAAACCTCTACTACTCTTCTGAGATCTTCTTCGATAAAATCATAGCAATTAAATTTTAACATTTTATTAGAAATAAAATGTATTAAGATATGCAAATTTTCAATCGATTGTTTTCAAGCTTATGTTAGAAAATTTTATACCGAGATTCAAGTGTATAGCTCTTACATATTCTAAATAATCATTGTTTAATGGTTTATTTTATCACCAATGTAAGTGATACTATATTTAATTAAATGTTTTTCTATCTTCATTTTTAATGCGTTTATCTATTCGTTGTATTTATGCTTATGATTTTTTAGTAATTCAAATTTGATTTTGAAATTAAAATAGTAGTTTTTCTTTCATAGTGTATTTTGTTTTACTTTGTATATGTATTTTTATTGGAAAAGTGTTTTTAATTGGTTGATTCTATTACTTTGAACCTTAAAAAATAACCATTAATATTTTATTTAAAAAATTGACAATTTATAGATTTTTATGAATCAAAAATTGTTAATATATTAATTTATATGAATGTAAATTAAAAAACAATAAAAATATTGGAACATTATAAGTTTTTTGTTTAACAAAATAAAAAATAAAACATCAAATTTCAACATTGTAGGGAGGTTAGCTAAGAAATATTATTATAATTGTTAATAAGAATAATGAATGAGACTTTGATTTGAATATGTGTATATAACTTTACTATCAAACCAAAGTCTATTTCATTATTCTTATTAACAATTACAATAATATTACCTCCCACACACACATATAAGTGTTTTTTTTAAATGTATTGTTGAATTCTCAACAATCTCGGGGAACCCTTAAATTTTTGACATTTTCTTTATCAAGTTAGTTTGCAGCTTGGATTCATTATTTTGCATTCATAGCATTCCATGTGTCATAAAATTTTCGCTCATGTGTCCCTTGGATCGGAATGAATTCGACCTATGTTGAAGCATTTGCAACTTAATCTAGGCTTATCAAATCATTTGTGCACCATTGGTTGGCGCAAAACTATTTTTTGGGGGGGATCAATCAACATTTATGCTAAGTGACGGGTGTTAGGTGTTTTGAATGACATTCACAGTTTTCACGAATTAAAATCTTTCAATGGGTTAAGGATCACACAAATTTTGGTCAGTGTCTTGAAAGATTGTACAATAAATATGCAAGATGAGTTGATGAAACTTTCTTAGGCAGAACTTCGTTTGAAATGGATCTTTGACTCCCATTAAAAAAATGATTTTGGGCACAATGTTGATTGCCAGTTGAATTGATATTTTGAGTGTCAAAAGAAGTTGCTTGTAGGTTTTTTTAGCATTGTGAATCTGATTTAACTCTCAAAAATTGATTATAAAGTGTTCACAAAGTGGATCCACCTCTTCGTAAAATGATGAGAACTTATGTCGGGACGATATTGAAATTTCTTGCATGAGAATGGATGTTAAATCTTTGGGAAGGCTTCAATTTCAATGGTGGGAATACTCTAACCCAAACCACCTAGATGTATTAAATTTCTTGACTAATCTAAAGGAAGAAGATATGCGGCCTCAAAAGCAAATGGAAGAATTTTGTCAACTCTCATGCATGAAATTAATAACATATGTTACTATGATTGGAAGGTTGTTATTCAAGAGGTTTTTAAACACTAACATATTAATCCTTATGGTTGGGCCTTCCTTGAATACTCCTTAACTAAAACAATTGATGCAAGAGGAGGATGAAGTTTTTTTCAAGAGATAATGAAAGACGTTGCATTGAAGTTATGGTAACAGTATTCAGTGGCTCATCGACATGTCCCTTTCGAGAATATGGTCTTTTATATGAATGAATAGTGAAAACCTTACCTAGAAGTTATAAATTATGGTGTGCTTATTTAATGGAAAAGATGAATTTGGTCAGAAGACTACTCATCATGTATAAGACTACTCATCATGTATAGGCAATATGAGAACTTGGAAAATACGTTTGAAAGGGATTTGATCGCAATGCATAGGATGTTGAGGATATGGATTATATATCTTGAAGCATTGATAGAGAAAAATTGTTTTTACTTGAACCCAATAAACGCTTGATTGTGCTTTGCGATTGTTTCTTATGACTCAACATCACTAGATCTGGGGGCCTTATTTACAATTGGTAAGCTAGAAGAGAGTGTTAATGGATACTTCTTTGCATGTTCATTGAAGTTTGATGTGATAATGGGAGGAGGAAATTTACATTATAGCATTGAGGATCCAAGAGACCCTAATCTTACGAAGAAAATATCACTAATATGATAGTAAGATCTCCCTAGGATTTCCCTATTGATCCTAGACAAACAATGGGCTAGAATTCTATGGCTTTCCCTAGATCCAAACAATATGTTTCCTATGTTATTTTAAGAGATAGTAAAGAGGCATACCTTTTCCTTTGAAGGTCATCCTCGTGTGTCTTTGGCTAGCGTAGTTTCGGAGATCCAACTCCAAGCTCCTTCAACCTGTTGCTTGCACACAAGAGACAAATAATACTAATATACAAATTCTCTCTACCGTTAGGAAATCACAAATTTATTTAGATCTATCCTGATTTATTCAGGGTGAGAAAAAATTAACATATATCATTCAAAATGAACAGTATGAAAGGGGAAAACCAATGATCTATATATCAAAATGAAAGAAGTACATCAATGCACTTTACCTCTAGGTGTAGATGCACTCCTCCTTGCCCCTTGCTCCTTCCTCCTTCTCGACATTTCAACCAAGCTAGGCAACCTAACTGCAACTGATGTAGAATGGAGAAGCACCTTTGTATTTTGGTATCATAACTCTGTGAATGATTCTTCCCCCCATGCTCAAGATTGGCCTTCTTTATATAAACTCTTTGAATAGGTTTGGGAGAGATTTTAGATATTCTAAAATTCAATGTAGACTCGATTGTTGTGAGTTGCAAGAATCATGCCATGAAGAACCAACTCATCCATTGCTTACCTCTTTGAAACTCTATGAATCTAGAAGGTTACAGGGGAGATCGCTAGTTTCACACAGTCAACCAGTGACATGCTCACGGGTTGTCATATAGATGACTAGACACATGTTGTTATTCATTAGTATACTAACAAGAAACCCTCCTCAAAAATGATTAAATCCTTAGCAGAAAAGTGTACTTCATTTGTCATCTTCTACCGTGTTCCTCATGAAACCATGGGGTGGAAATTAAGGCTATAATAGATGCCCCCTAATGTGTGAGGTCATGAAAGGAATGGATGGCCGAAACACATTACAATAAATTGTCACCAATGTAAGGCAATGTGAGGAGAGAGCAAAGAGGTCAGGAGGTCAAAGAGTATCTGCAATCAAACACCAAGGATAAAGACATGTATAGATCATCTGTGAGGTAGGCATACCCATGCTTGAAAATGGAAACAAAGCATGGCTTCCAACACAATACATTGTAGATCCATGACATGAAATGAAATACCATGGCCAAGAAAGAATACACGGTGGATCCATGTCATCAATGAGATCATACCCATGAGAAAATATGATGTGGATATATGTCATAGCATATACATCAGGGAGACAACAAGCACTAAGGAGAGTGCCCCTAAAGTATTCAAAGTTCTCATATATAAGTGATATACTCCATCACAACTTGGGAGGGATGTTGTGAAGGAATAATGTGGCCCCAAACCCAAGGTCTTTGTCCCAAACCTCAATGATACAATTTTACAACATGTGAATAGATGAGTTGATGCCGAGCATGGTAGAAATCGTCTCGTTATTGGTCATTGAGTTATACCGTTAACATACATGAGGGGACCCACCAATGATAAAAATGGACCCCAAAGTACCTAGTACAATCTAACGAGTGTGAATAGAGGATCTAATGTCGAACACTCATAGAATCGATCAAGCAGGAGTCAATGATGTAAACCCATTGTCGATCGAAGGAAGCCTACCACTGAGGACTGCAAGCTCCAAGGTACTAATTGGTTTCTAGATCCCTCTCCTAGATAATGTGATGAATTCAATAGGAAGATATTTGTCGAAGGAAGGTGATAATCTATCCCCCATCAATCAACATGAAACATACACCGAGAGATGATGTGAAGAGATAGAGTCACCAAGTACAACTAACATAGGGATGGCCAACACGAATGGGAAACAAAACAACAGATGGTCGACTCAGGCTTAAAGTTCCCTTGAACATATAGCACGATATGATGATGACTTGGAAGAAAGACACAAGTGTTGGACTAATATAGTGCAACATTGCAGGAGGCATTGAATCACTCTTCGTGATCACTGGAAGAGTAACCAGTTGGAGGAGTATCTATGACTCATATTATTGGTATGACACCTAGGCAAGCTATAACCCAACTGTAAGATGATGACTCAAGCAGGTGCAATATTCAAAGGTGACTCGATTGATGCTATCATTTTGGAACTAGATCAATGGTAAAAAAACCTACTCTTTTTTTTTTTTTTAGTGTCTCCTTCATGGTTTAACGATTGTGGAAGAGAGATAAAAGTGTGCTCGGTAATGTGTTTTTAGTTCAGTTTTAACGAGCCCGAAAAAGAGTTAAAAGTATGCTTGTGAGGTGTATTTTTCATGTCTTTTTACAAGTTCGAAAAACAGGTAAAAGGATACTCGAAAAGGTGTATTTTTCATGTCTTTTTACGAGTCCGAAAAACATGTAAAAGTATACTTGAAAATGTGTATTTTTCATGCACACATCTAGATGACTAACGAAGTTATGTAATGTGGTTCACTATAAAAGGATTAGTTTGTTATGTAATGTGGACCTATTTTTTGTTTAGAAATTAAGGCTATAACACACCAGCCCAATGGATAAGGGTTGGTCTACGAAACTTGAGATTTTGGGTTCAATCCCCAGTAGAGTCACCAGTTCTGTTATAGAGAAAATCTCACCAAGATAGTAAGATCTCCCTAGGATCTGCTATTGATCCTAGACATACAATGGGCTAGATTTTTGTGGATTTCCCTAGATCCAAATAATATGTTTCCTATTTTATGCTAAGAGATGGTAAAGAGGCATATCTTTTTCGCTGAAGTTCATCCTCATGAGTCTTCAGTTGGTGTAGTCCCAGAGATCCAACTCCATTCTCCTTCAACTTGTTACCCGCACACAAAAGACAAACAATACCAATATACAAATTCTCTCTAGCATTAGTAAATCACAAATTCATCTAGATTATCTCAATCTATTCAAGGTGAGACCAGATCTAACATATATCAATGAACATGAACAATATGAAAGGGGAAAACCAATGATCTATATATCAAAATGAAAGAAGTACATCAATGCACTTTACATCTAGGTGTAAATGCATTCCTTCTTTCCCCTTACTCCTTGCTCCTCAGCTTTTCAACCAAGCTAGGAAACCTGACTACAACTTATGTAGAATTGAGAAACACCTATGTATTTTGGTAGCATAACTTTGTCAATGATTCTTCCCCCCAAGCTCAAGATTGGAATTATTTATATAGACTCTTGGAAGAGGCTTGGGAGAGCTTATAGATCTTCTAGAAACCAATGGAGGCTCAAATGTTGTGAGTTCCAAGGCTCATGCCACAAAGAACCAACTCATCCATCGCTTACCTCTTCGAAAATTCGTGAATCTAGAAGGTTACAGGGGAGGTTTCTAGTTGCACATAGTCAACGAGTGACATCGTCATGGGTTTTCATATAGATGACTGGAAACATGTCTCTCTTCATTGGTATACTGACAAGTGACCCTCCTCAAAATTAACCAAATCCTAAGAAGAAGAGTGTGCCTCGGTTGTCATCTTTTATTTTGTTCTTCCTGACACCATAGGGTGGAAATTAAGGCTATAACACCTAACTACATAGAATTTGAAGTTGATATAAGATTTATGAGGTCGGTCCCTCTTTACATGAAGGTTTCACATTAATTATAGAGTTGGATGATTGTGCATTGATTACAGAGTTCAATGACCACGATGTCAAATTTTTCATATGTGCACATTCATAAAACATTTCAAATTTTGCACTAGAAAATTCTTCAATGCACTGCACTTTGAAAAAAAATTCAAAGGCTACGATCAAATAGTGAACTTGAAAATCAATCTTTCCTACAATTACGATAAGGGTGCACATGAATCAAAGTTTAAACTTCCTTGGAGATGCAAAAGGGTGCACAAGAATCAAATTTTAAAATTCCTTGGGGATGCAAACGGGTGCATAGAGACAAAATATTGAACTTTCTTGAAGATGCGCCAAGCGTGTTTTTCAAGCATGTGATCTTCTCAAGACATGTAACAAGAAGTTTTTGGAAGGTGTGACAAGAAGTTTTCAGATGGTGTGGCAAGAAGTTTTTGGAAGGTGCAACAAGAAGTTTTTGAAAGTTATGACAAGAACTTTTTGAAAGGTGCAACAAGAAATTTTTGCAAGGTGCGACAGAAAGTTTTCGGAAGTTGCTAAAATAACTTTGTGAAACTTGCAATAAAAGAATTTGGTGTGATGCAACAAGAAGTTTTTGGAAGTTGCAACATGCATATTTTTTAAGCATGCAACTTGCAAAACACATCTTTTAGTATTTTCACCGTAACTTTTGATCATGAACTTCATTTTTAGCACTCTTTATACCATTGAAAAGATTTTTCCAAGATCTTCAACTTTGTTGTTATAAGTTTTATGAGTTTCATTACCATTTGTTTTAGATTCACAAAATGAAAATATGGGCACATTATCAACACCCAGGAAACTTGATAACACAACATTTCAACTAATGTGTCTGCAAAATCATTATCGAAGTGACCAATATCATAACCCATGAAAATATATTGAGCTTTTGAAAGTAAACTTGAACACCTTATTAAACTTTCAATTGACTTCTTTATGTTAAATTCATTTTTCTAAAATACTATTCAAAACTTTGTTTCTTTTCAATTTATATACCTTGCGGTGATGGCATCCAGGTACTAGAATTGAAAAGGAGATTATAAATTTTAATCCAAAAACATTATGTATGAAGGAGTGAATAATTAAAACATGGATGCTAAAAATAATGGCATGGAGGACCCACCAATATATAGTAGTGGCTTTGCAAATGTTATCCAGAGAGTTGTACTCATCGGGAAATGACAAGAAAAGAGAGCATTTAAATGGGCATATATGTAACAAGAATAAAAGGATGAAGCACCTATGCATGAACAATGATCAAATGTAGAGCCAAAATGATAAGTGATGAAAACCTATAGCACAAATCTTGAGCATGGGAGCACACAGAAGTTATACATGTCTATCAACAAACCTAAGGCAAGGGATTAATACTCAATATTACTCCAAAGAAAAACAAATTGTTTTCTTGTTATTCATTTGGACATTCTCCTCAAGCATGTATTGAATGGTCAAAATGGAGAAAGAGGTGGCACCAAAATTAATGTAAAGTTAAATATAATAAAGTTTGTTTGGAGAAAATGGATGAATATGTGAAAGGAAAAGTTCTATAATTTGGAAGAAAATGAGAGGGGTAGTTTCTTGAATAAAACTAAAATTGTCACTTGGCTATAAGGCCAGGAGAGAGTAGTTATTTTGTAAATGGTTATAAATGCTAGAAACGTAAACTAGAATGGGCTTTTGGCTTTGGGAGCTTTCATGTACTTATGCTGAAATTTTTAATGAGAAGAAGCCACCTTTGGCCAAGCATTCTCTGAAGAGCTTTGATTCATGTGTTCCATATGTCGTGGACTATTCTTGTGTATTTGTTGAGCATTGGGGTTGTTATAAGAATGTTCTTTACATTGTAGATTGTTCTCATGTTTAGAGTTTGATTTCTTATTTCTTTTTTCTAGAAATGTTTGTCTAAACATGTAGGTATAGAGTTGTAATTAGTTAAATAATATCAAACTATTATGGGTTTTGTGTTTATTAACTCATATTCCTACTTTTATTTTTCACAATCAACTTATTGTCAACTTATTGTTGGGTATAATGGTGGTGTTATGTTTAGATATATGTTTACTTCACCGATTCTATTAGTACTTGTAGATGCATGTATGTGCATTTATGCATCATAGATTAGCTACTTTTCATTTTGTTAGATTAGAGGACCTAAAATGGGGTGGACTGTGCCATAACCAGTAAACCTCGAGTCGATAGTGATCGTCGAGCTAGAATCTAGATGAGTTTCCTACACCAAACAATGAATGGTTTAATTGAGACTTCTCATCGAAGTGAAACCCTTACTATTGAGCGGGATCTTTTGACCCGTCAACATATATATAGTAAAAATAGAAAAAATATACATTTATTTAAAAATATAAAAAGTGGACATTTATGCACACCTCCATTCTAAAAATAACATTGCAAGTCATCCATAAAAAAAAATTAATTTTATTATCATATATTTTATTTAAATACACATTGCAAAAATCAAAAGTTTAATGCAACATAATAAATACTCCTATAATTTAATATCTCAACCAAAATAATTTTGTATTATATAACACAAATCCTCAAAATTTAAATGTTTCAAGTGGCATTGTGTTTTACATACCACTTCCGAAACATTTAAACTTAGAAAAACATGTACACAATGTAAGTTGTATAATTTATTTTTGTTTTTCCCGGGTAAGCGGGAAACAACTCAAGCGCTTCCCCTCCACTCATTTCAAAAATGGTATAGGTAAACATTAAATTCTTGAAAATACAAAGCAAGTTCAACAACTCATTAACAATTGGTTCACTAAGTCAAAAAAAAAATGGGTATTAATCCAAATAGAGAGAGTAAAAACTTCCCTTTTTACCATTCTAACCACACCCAACTAATAAGTTATATAAATAGTGTGCTTATGTGAAAGGGCATTTGTCCAAACTAACGAGACCATTATGGCAAAGTTTTAAGTGCCCTTTATCCTACATGCTCATTTGGCAATGGATAATGGATAATGGATAATACTAAATGGTTTCGTTGGGTTTAAAGCAGTCGTACAAAAAGGAGGCCAGTGTTGACAATAGAAAAAATAGAAATGAGATTTTAATGGATATCATAATTGGTATGTTCAATTGAGTTCGCTATAATACAGGTTGATTGGGCCTAATGGTTAAGAACATGTGTTTTCTCTTAAGAGGTCATAAGTTCAAATCCAGAGGGGAGTAGGGTATGTATACATCTGTAGACTTTACCAGTGAAATCGTTGAGCGGAGGAGGTCCCTTGTCCCACAAATAAAGAGATCTCATACACCAATTTGGTGTGGCTTGACCGTGACCTTAAAAATAGATTATTATTATTATTAATGCACACTAAGATGGTAATTTATCTACCTTTCAATATCACATTCAATTAACGAATAAGTATTATAGCAAAGGAATTTAAATAAGGTACATGCTTAGATGTGTACAAGGGTATATCTCTAATAAGTTAGGATATAAAGTATTTGTATATATATTCAAAATTTATATGAATGCTTAGATGTATATTTCTAATAAGTTAGGATATAAAGTATTTGTATATATATTCAAAATTTATATGAATGGTTTTTTATTTTTTATGTTTATTAATGAGATTAAATATATAATTATAGTATGGTTTGTGTGGATTTAATAATTAAAAATATGTATTTTTTTTAAATATTATAGTTTTGAATTTGGAAAAGTAAGATATGTATATTGTTATAAATTAAATGGTGGAATCATTACACAAAAGAGATCTTTTATCCAAAAATTATGTACAACAATTTATATTATCTTACTAAATCATGACTTTAAAATATACTTATTAATTAAACTTGTCAAATTAATTATTAGATAAAAGTAACCATTTTTTTCTTTACATTTTTTTTTTCACGCAGGAAAAATTGTTTCACTGTTATTCTATTAGGAATTAAGAGAAAATTTTTATTACATATGGATTTGTCAATTGTAGAACTCTTAACAGTTCAAAAATTAGGAACTTTATCTATCCATATTCATGTATATCTATCATAACACTTCCCTAAAAAAATAATAAGATCCAACTAAATAGTACTTGTTAGAGAAAGGATGACAGATACATGTCATATACAAAAACAATAACATTTGGTTCTTAATATTTAACTATATGCTTTTGACTTTATAATAATAAGAAACTATCTGCATTGACCACGGATCCTTCTATAGATTCCTCATAATATAACCATCTGATAGAAAAACTCAGAGCATGCTTGGAGAGTGTATATGCTAATTTGACCCCATTGAAAGTATCTTTTAATCTTGTGATATTTGATTTCCATGAATTTAGATATAATAGATTCAATTTTTCTTTTCTTGCAATCCAATCAATAGCTACTTTCGAATCTCCAGCAACCATCAACTTGTTTATGCATAATCTAGATGCAAAGCATAAGAGACCCCATAAGCCCATAACCTCAACTTTCATTTTATTTCTTTCGCCACCTGCAAAATAGATTATGAAGGAATGAACTGCACTTAGTTTAAGATAAATACCAATACCACAAAAACCACCAGTTGTTGCACCATCAAAAAAACCTATAGGAGTGTCATAAAAAAAGACCGGATTAAGAATGTAATCTGGTTTATCATCTTCACTTCCTTCTGTCTGTTCTTTAATTGATAGAATTATATTTGTGGCAGTTCTAGAGTCATGTCTGGGCCAATTTTCAAATAAAATTTTATTTATGTACTTCCAAATACCCCATAAAACTAGGAAAGGTATATGCCTCAATTTTGGATAAGAAGTAAACCATTGGAACATATTTTCATCTAAAATAGGGCAGTTCCATGCTTCCGAAATCTTCAGGTAACTAAGCATGTCTTGCCAAATGATTTGTGAAATCTCACAGTGCATGAAAAGATGTGAGGTCGTCTCTTCATCCCTAAGAAAGAGAATGCAAACCAAAGGTCCTATCCCTCCACATCTCCTATAATTTTCTCCAGTAAGAATACAATCCATTAGACAGAGCCACATGAAACATACGATTTTTCCTGGAATATTAATCGACGATGTAGCCTTATACCACCATATGTTTTCAGCCGAGACAAATTTATAAGTTATGGATTGATATGCTAAACTGACAGTTACATAACCCGAAGCTTTGTTCCCAATCTTATCACTTGAATTATTCAGTGAAATTCCACTACTCTGAAGCATAGTGTGATAGTTGTTCCATTATGTAGCCATCTCTCCCGAAAGACCTAGGTGTTCTGCCTCGAGCCAACTTTGTTGTGTGCCAGGTGCATTGGGGAGAGTCACCTATGCTAAAGAGAAAATGTGTAAATTATTCATATGTTGGATCAATGAATCTAAGAGTCTAAATGACGCATTGCATCCAATGAAGGGGTCTAACCCAATCATTATTTGCTTGCCACACCCTATCGACCAAGCAAGCCACTGTTTGATAATTGGCAATGAACCCATGAAATTTTTCCAGATGATTGAAGCCATCGAGAACTTATATTCTTCTTTGCACAACCAAGAAGTCAAATCAATACCTTTGAGGGATTTATTCTTTAAAACCAAATTCCACAAACCCTTATCAAAAAGACCCCTCCAACATGACTTGGAAGATAGTGATTGTGTGAACCAATATAGGTTTCGAATACCCCATCCCCCATTGTCCTTAGTTCTAGCTATCTTTTGCCAATTTGCTAAGTGGAATCCTGAAGATTTTCTAGCTCCCCTCCATATGAAGTTAGCGATGAGCTACTGGATCTTGTGTAATATAGAGGAAGGAATCTTGACAAGGCTTAGTCAGTAGACAGGAAGACTTTGTAAGACAGATTTTGTTAAAATTAATCTACCTCCCAAAGAGAGCCAATGGAAGGTCCAGTTCTCAATCATCTTCTCCACCTTTTGAATCAACCACTTCCAATCTGCCACCCTGTAAATATTTGGTTTTATATAAACACCTAGATATTTCATTCCTTCATCAATACTTACAAATTGTATATTAAATGTTGCATGCATCCTTTAATCCAGACTTGAATCTATGTTTTGTGTAAGGAAACACTATTTATGACAGTTTACATCCATACCAGAAGCAAGACAGAAATTTGTTAATATAGATTGGAAAGCCATCCAATCCTCAAACTTTCCAATGCCTAAAATGAGAACATCGTCAACAAAAAATAAGTGAGTTATGATAGTCTTAGTGGCAACTCTGATGCCATGAAAATTCCCTTCTTCAACAACCTTCTTCAATTGTATGTTGAAACATTCCACTATCAAAAGGAAAAGTGATGGAGAAAGAGGACATCTATGTCGCAACCCTCGATAGCTTTTAAAGAAATCTGTAGGGGAACCATTTACCAGAACTGCCATATTTACACTGGAAACACAAGCCATAATCCATTGGATGACCTCCTATTTTAATCCAATCGGTATCAACATTAACCATAGAAATTGCCAACTCACTTTGTCATATGCCTTATTTGAGTCCAGTTTTAGAATAATCGAGCTTAATTTCTTTGTCTTAGTAGTGTGAAAACACTCCTGTGCTATCCCCACAACATCAAAGATCAGTCTATCTTTAAGGAATCCAAATTGTTCGAAAGAGATGCAAGAAGCTAGTTTATCTTTCAATCGGGAGGCAATAATTTTGGAGATAATTTTATATACAAAGTTATAGAGGGATATATGCCTAAAATCATGGAAGGTATCGGGCTTGCTCACTTTAGGAATGAGTGCAAAAAAAGTAGCATTGAGAGCTCCTAGGATATGACCTGTTATTATGGATTCCTCAATAGTCTTAACAAGGTTCTCCCCCATAAGGTCAAAGAAAAAATGGAAAAGTCCTTGAGTCCACCTATCCAGGCCAGAACTTTTGTCCCTTGGCATTTTACTAACCACTTCCTCAATTGCCTTTAAAGTGACAGGTTTACCGATCTCATCACTTTCTACATCATTGAAGAACCTGGGCACTTCTTTGATAACTTTAATCTGGTTGTATGTGTCCTCTACCCCAATCTCCTTAAATTTTTATTTTAAATGCTTGTATGCTATCTCCTTAACATTATTATCAGTGGATTTGGTGCATCCTTCTTCATCAGATATGTCCCATATAGTATTTTGACTTCTTCTATTGGTATCATACTTATGAAAACATTTGGTATTCTTATCGCCCTTTTCAATCCATATAGCTCGGCTTCTGAGCCTCCAGGTGGATTCTTCCATTTCTAAAATCTTATCTTTTCTTTGTTTAAGAGATCTGAGAAGGTTCATATCTCCCTGCGAGAACACCTGTGATGGGCATTTCTCAAATACCTCGAAAATTTTTTGTTCAATGAGAAGGAGCTTTGTGTGAAGTTACTTCTTTTTTTCTTACTGCCAATGGACAACTGCTTTCTTTAGGTTCCTCAGTTTTGTACATAGTAGAAGGATAGGTGAACTGTCCAACCAATTAGCCATTGAATGCCAAGTATTTCTAACAAGAGTAGTAAATTATGGATCGGAAATCCATGTGCTATTAAATTTAAAGGGCGGGGCAACTTTATGAGTAGACTTTTCCAATTGTAAACAAATCAGATTATGATCCGACAAGGTGGAATTAAAAATCCAGGATCTGGTCCTTTTTTGTCTACCAATAAAATTTTCATCAACAAGGAACCGGTCCAATCTTTTCGATATACCAGTCGGCCCATATATTCCATTCCTCCATGTGGGAGACAAATGGCTCGGTTGGAGATCCACTAGCCCAACAATGAGTAGAAGATTGGAAAAATAGTATGTTAATGGATCGCTTCTAGCCATGGGCCCCCACACCTCTCGATAAGACAAAGTAAAATTTAGATCGCCACCTATTATAAGACCATCTTCTCCAAATAATACACATTCCATAAGAGGCTTCCAGAAGCATTCTCTTTATTTGTAAGGAGCATATCAGTTGAGAAGTTTCACCCTATCGACAGAGTCCTTGAATCTACCTTCCAAAAAAATACCTGCATTGGTGCCAAATGCACACAACTCAGCAAATGCAAGGTTCCATCTGGACAATAAACCACCCAAACAACCATTAGGGTCCAGTGCAACACAGTTCCACATCGGTAAAAATTGAAGAAAAAGGGATTTAGCCTTCGCGCAATCCACCAAGGTTTCCTGAAGAAAGACAATATCAGGCTTTACCTACTTAAGGAGTAAGTTGAGGGATGTGATTTTTGTGGGTCCCCCAAACCCACAGAGGTTGAAAGAGAAAATTATCATAGTGGAACAATGGCATTCGACTGGCTTTCTCTAAGGGTCAAGAGGGGCATTCTATTTGAGAGAGAAGACGAAGAAGCAAGGAGAATATGACTAGGAGGATAGACAGGTCCTAAATTAACAAGGGCCTTCGATCCAATCAACACCATGCCTCCTTCTATTGCCCCAAGATTCTTCTTAGGTAAGCGGGGGTGAGGCATTTTCATAAGTGTAACGTTTGTTCGATCAATGATGTAAGAGGGCTTGTGAAAATTGTTGGATATAGGGAGAGAGGAAGGCGATAAAGCATCCACAGAAGATACTAAACAGATCGGAGGACAAATTGGCAATGTTTCAACAAAGATGCAGTCACCACCTGAAGGGTCTGTAGGACATTAAGTTTCCACATGGGAGGGAGAGATGTAAAATGGCCCTACTCCATGGTGTCCTAGCTCATTCTTTGTATTCAAACAAATGTCTACCTTGTTACCCGTGTCTTCATTTAATGAAACACAATCAGGAGTGGAGACAGGTTTTCTAGCTACATGGGGTAAAAGTGGGTCGTTTACTACTCCCAAACCCTTAGGCCCTAGAACCCAGTTCTCATTGCTTCTTAAACATTCAAACTCTTCCGAGGAAAGTTTGCTAAAAAAGGATGGGAAAAATAATTGCATCTTACCAAGGAAGGTGCCTTTGTCAAAGTGATTTGGTAGGGATTGAACGGCATGGTCTGCAGTCGCACCAGAATGCATTGTAGCGTTCCATTGCTTCTGGAATGTCGGACATTTTGACTTAAGGTGACCAGGTTGCCAACAGTTGTGGCAGCGGAAAGGCTCCCTCTAGTAGTCGACAACTTGACAAATGTAGGTATCCCTAATATATATCTCAATTTCATCTGGTAAACCTTTGTCCAGGTCAATTTCCACTAGGACCTAGACGAGTCTCTTGTTACTCCAATGAAGAACTTGATCATCATAAAAGACGAAATTTCCAACAGAATTAGCGATGGCCTAAAACATTTTTTGTTTTACATATAACTCTCAATTCTTTATAAATTAATTTTCTCTGCTAAATACTTGATGTTAAGAGTAAGTTTATAATTAAATATAAGATATTTTAAGCGCAATTAATGATGAGCTAAATGTTACTATTTAGTTCTAAATTCTTTGTTATTCATAGTGAGTGAGATCATAGTTAAAGCATACTATAAATATATAAAATTAGTTTCCAAATAAAATAATATAAAATAACAATGTGTAGTTAATTCAACGTTTTAAGTTTGTTGAAAATAGATGTATGGTAGGTATATATTTTATTGAGTCGTTGACACGATTGAATGGTTATAAGGAATTCAAAAATTTATTTTTTATATTTTATTTTTCAAGAGATTAAAGCAAGAAATTATGATAACTAGAGTTAGTGGTGTAGTCCACCCAATTGTCATCTATGTTGTTGGGTATTTGGTTAGTTCTGTGTTAATTGGTGTTTGGTTCGAATCACTCTAAGTGAGGTGCACTTGTCTACATTGGCGTGCTTACGAGGGATGTCATCCACGAATGTGGGGAAGCATCCCTTGGGTTTCCCCACGAGGTTTTTCTTGGAACATGTATAAGAGCTAGTTGTGTAATCGTTTGATCCAAATTATGGACTTGGTCTACTCAATTAAATATGATCCCCTTCTCTTAGTGTCAACGACTAGCTAGCTAGTTTCCATGTTGACTATACTCTTGAAACAATATGCTCAATTCTTTCATCTTTTTATCATCTAACTTTGTTGTACCTTTCACTAGATCCTCTCAAAATAATGATTCATGATCTTTGATATGTAAATTCCACCTTTGCATAATTTGTGGTATGTTGCATAGCATGAGATAAAGTAATGCTCAATTTCTACCTCATATTTCTATATACTCGGCATAACATTTCCTCCTATGACTCCTTGGGTTGTTCCCATCTTCACATTACACATCTTAACCTATGTGAGATGGTTATTAATTGTGCTATTACATGCATTTCACATCATAGTGTGTTAAGCTTCAAGTAGTTTTTCACTTTGATCTCCTCACATATGTTGAAGTTGTCTATGTATTATTGTTGTTTTCTTTTGGCATGCTTTCTCCATTTTCCCTTGCTATAGCATTCCTATACATGACTTTTCAATGCCTTTTTATTCATTGTTCACCTTTATTCTTCTATAACCCACTCTTTAAATCATTTTTTGCATTGTCAATTCCATGTTTTCTTCCTCCTTTTTAGCTCATATTGGTTGATTTTAACTAGAATCTTATTATTGTCCATGGTTTCCATTCTATGTCTATACATAATCAATTTTCTCAGTGTCTCTAATTATATTTTCTATAGTAGTGTTTCAACTATGATAATCTCGTAAGTGGTGTTGCTTTTGAATCTTATACAACTTGTTGTCAAGTGATTTTGCACTCTCTCAACCTAGTTGCATCTATTTTTGAATATCCATGGTCCCCATACTTCACATCCATAAATGGTATTAGGGTTATGAGTGATTGAAAGAGGGAATGCATTTTTTAAATCCCAAACCTCTATTTTTGTGCATCTATTTTGCAACAAGAAGAATGTTTTATACATGCCTTGTAGTTTTTTTATTTATGTATGTGTCCCACCCTAACTTCTCATTGCAATTGAGTCCCAAATATTTATAGTTTTGTGTTTTTCTGGTGATTTTCCTCCAAAGATTATTTGTGGTTGTCTTGTTCTTCCTTTTGGTGAGAAGACTGATATCCTATATTTTCTCATATCCATGCCCATCCCAACCTCTGTGCAAAAGGACTCTAAAGTCACTACTTAATCTTATAAGTTACACAATTTCCTAGCTATTAGTGTCACATTTTCCACATAAAACAATATCTTTATGATAACCCTCGTTATGTTCACACCTCCCCTACTTTTCATGTTTATCCATTTATCTATCTTATCTATGTAAAGAGAGAATAGTATGGTGGCCTAGGAAACCCTCAATTTCACCCCAATGTCACTATTGAAGCTCTTTGTATAACCTCTACAGTTCTTATTTTATCATTTACCTACTCATATAAGTTATGAATTTCTACAACCTCCATGCATTTAGGACCACAAGAATTCAAAACTATGGTTGGTGCCACAATCAAAGGTTAGTTGAAGAAGTTTGCAACTTGATTAGTGCTTCTCTTCTTACACTTGATGTTCAAGTGGAATTTTTGAAGGTATGTGGACTAGATTTGATGGCATTCATTTGGAAACTTTCCTTGCATTTTCATTTAATTACAAAGGCATGTGGTCAACGTGGATGATTATTTCCTTTCCCAAAATATAATGATTCCACTACCAATGGAATCAAACAATGTAAAAAATCTCCTTGACATAGGTGGGTATCTACGAACCTTGTCAGAGAGTGTCTCACTATAATAAGCCATCACGTGTCCATGTTGTATGAGGACTACATTGGAAACATAATATGAGGCATAGGTATTTATTTCTAATGATTGTTGTTTATGTGGAAAAAGGGTTCACACAATGTAGAGGTGATATTTCAACTCCTAAGACACTTTATGGTATATCTTGACCCAAACAAGATTTTCCTTGGCACCACCCTTGATAGCCTAACTCAAGGGCCAATAAATATGGTAGAACCCCAACACGAACCTATGGTAAAACATGGCATGGCCCAAGAAGATGTGAAGCTCCATTGGTGGCTCCCTGGATAGATCCACATGAAAACCATGTTTATCCATGATGTACCCTATATATTGAATTCTCTACATGACAAATGAGAATTTCTCTAGGTTGGCATATAACTTATGTTTCTACAAGGTGATCAACACTTGTTTAATGTGCTTCATATGCTATTCCCAAGTTATATTGAATATGAGGATATTTTCTAGTTAAATGACCATAAAATAATTGGTCAATGACTATGTAATATCATTCATTATTCTCATTAACTTAATTATAGTATTGGTCAAGCTAAAGGGCATGACCAACCACTTGAAGAGACCTTTCTTAGACTTGAAGGTTATCTTCCACACTTAGTCGGTTCGATTAGCACTTGGTGAAATCCTAACTTGAGATTAATCTTATTGAAGAACTTGGGGCCTTTGAGCAAATCGAGAAAATAATCAATCTAAGGGATGGATATTGATTCTTAACTATTATTTTGTTCAAGGCTCTATAGTCAATGCAAAATAGAAAATTCCCTTCCTTCTTCTAAACAAGCACAATAGGGATCTATAAGGCGAGGAGCTTGATCAAATGTGGCCTCTCTATATCATTTATTGAATTAAATGCTTGATCTTCTCATTCTCTTGAAGAGAGAATTTGTATATAACAAGATTGGTAACAATGCCTTTCATTTAGATTTGCCTCCTTATATGCAAATGTATGCAGTTGTTAATGTTGAGAATTTGAAATTGTATGAGCCTCCTTTGATTGATGATCAAGGAGAGCATGTTCAGATTCCTTCTATAGATGATTTTTCCCCAGAATATCTTACAGAACTGCATGAAGACACCATCCTTGACAGGAGAATGTGAACTTCAAAACAAGGAAATGTGGAGTATCTTCGAGTTGGTCTTAAAGGTACGAATCCAAGCAAAGCCAAGTGGATTGAGGTTGGAAGAGTGAGGGAACTATACCCTCACCTTCAAATAGACTGAAAATAGTCTTTTGGAGGTCCAAAAGCTTTCCAATGGGGAGGTGTGATCAGGGGATCAAATTTTACTCAAAAATTCAAAGTGCTCAGAATCGCTTCAAATCGAACGAGAGCGTAGGCCTCGTCGTTACGAACCCAACACAACTCATTTGGGTTCAAATAGACGTTAGGAGCGAGAGATATCGCGTTCTGTTCAAAATGACAAATAGGCCAAAAAAAAAGGGATGTTGATTGTACAGTCCGTACGGACGTTGACGTGGCAGGTCATACGACACATAGCAGGTAGTTATTGGAACAGTTGGCATGTGACGTGGTTTTCTGGCAGCGAATGGGATGGCGACAGGTGGCCCAATCAATGGTCGCCACGTGTCACCTGTTTATTGGATTAAAATCTTTGCACTTGGCAGGAGTCGACCCCGTGACCTCCGAGCAGGGTAAAGCTTTGGGAAAGGCCGCCCAACCGGCGCGCCCGCACATGTTACTTAACATGTATATGCATTGTAATATACTTAACATGTATATTTCATACGACCGGTGCTACGGGCAGTTAGACCCATCGTAATATGTATTGTAATCATTTGAAATGTGCACGATTTGATATAACATGTGACCAACGTGTATGCGCGCGGGTTTAAACCTTACGGTTATGTCAACGGTTTGAAACTTTAGCCATGTTGTGTATTGTGCGCGGTCATGTGGTGACCATGTGCCCACGGGCCTTGGTAGTTAAGGTAGGTGCGTAACCGTTCGACAGTTTGGACCGGTTGTGCGGTTGCGCCCGATGCCAAGTTTTTACGCTTTAAAATGCGTGTGGGCTAGGTTGAGCCAACAAGGGTGCGTTTTGTAGATGCAGAGACAACAAGCTTGAAGGGGGGACTTCCAGGAAGCCTATCTTCTTCATTTTTTGGACGTTCTGAAGCCATTGGAGCAGTCTATTTGGCATTTTGAGCATTGTAAAGCACATTTTTTAGCATTTTGAGCAAATAATACAAATGATCCATTGGAAGCTGGACCAGGAGATGTAGCCCAAGAGAGGGGTGAACTCCTTTATCATTTGTTGTGTTATGTGTTTTCTATTCACTGATTATGCTGTTGTTTATATGCATCTTGAATGAGTAAATCCTATTTAAGTTGTGTTGCAAAGTTGATCCATTTGCATTTTAACACCTAAATTTTACTTGCAAATATTTTCAAGAATACAAGTCTTCTTCATTTTTAGATCAAGTTGGTATCAGAGCATAGGTTTTTGAAGAGTTGCTTATTTGCAAGTGTTTTGTTTTCTGATGCTCACAAGGTTGAAACTCACAAGAGGAGAAGGTCAACTTGTAGAGCCAAGTTCTCATCCTTCAAGGAGGAAGCATATATCATCACCGTAAGTTTCAATGAGGCATTCACCAAGTATGGCTCATGAAGAGAGTCATGAACATGTTCCTGCAGAAGATGAAGATCTTAGAAAGGTTGTCATGGAAATGAGAGAGATGATGAAGATCTTTATGGAAAGGAATACAAGGTTGCAAGGTGAAGGCTCCAACCCTTCAAAGCATAAGGGAGACAGTGGTGATAAAACTCCAAATGGAAATGGAGGGAATCATGCTTCTCCACCACCCTCTCCTCCATCTTCTTCTTCTTCTTCTACTACCAATTCAAGACCTCTTCCAAATTCTCCAAAGGGACATGGTAAAACTCCTTCACAAATTCCTTCATTAAAGCTTGATATTAAATTCGAAATGCCAATATACAATGGAGAAGTTAATGCTGAGAAATTAGATAATTGGATTCGTCAGATTGAGGTGTATTGTAGGATACAAAAAATTCAAGATGATGAAACTAAGATTCAGCTTGCTTCTTTAAGATTGGATAGTGCAGCAGTCATTTGGTGGGAATCCAAGACTCAGGAGGACATGAAGAAACATGGTAAAATTTTAACCTCTTGGAATGATTTTATTGTTCCAATTAAAAGACAATTTTACCCATTGGCATATATGCAAAAGGCTACTATGGATTGGCAAAAGTTTAGACAAGCTAAAGG
>SNQJ01S0007549.1:372628-392217 GCA_010110895.2 Picea sitchensis
ACATTTGGTTGGTTTATTTATTACCTTACCTTTAGGTCCCTATTTTCCCTCCCTTATTTTATTTCCTTTTCCCTTATATGAGTCATCTTTAGCCAAGTTCTCTCCACTAACCGTTACATTTTCCTTTTATTTAATTTTCTCCTTTGCACCATCTTTCTTTTTATGCATTTAATCTTTATTGTACTCCGAATGAATATTTTGACTTTGTAATTTGCCAATTCTTTTGCAATGACGCTTAGATTCTTTTATGTTTAGTAATGTTACTCTCTTCTTTTTAAGTTTGCCTTAATGGTTAGGAATGTTACTCACTTCTTTTTAAGTTTGCCTTAATGTTTAGTAATGTTATTGTCTTCTTTTTAAGTTTGCCTTTCCTTTCAGAGTAATGCTTAGATTCTTTTTTTTTATTTTTTTTATTTTATAAAAATAATAAAAATATTATATTAAAATTTCCTTTTCATTTTTGTATTTTTATTTTATAAAAATAATTAAAATATTATATTAAAAATAAAAAAATTGTAACCATGTTAAGCAGTTGATACAAAACAAAAAGAAAGTCTATACTTTAGATATAAAAATACCATAAATATATAAATCTATTTATATTATTCAAGATTACAAAAAACATCTAATACACCTCACTAACTATAATGTCTAATAAACTATTAAAATAAATTTATAATTCAAAAATACATATGAATCTAAAGAAATTAAAAGATAAATTAGAATTGTGACTTATTTTGAACCTCTTTAGGTTAGCGCTTTTTCCTAATATTTTCCTCATGCTTCTAGAAGGCCTACCTTCCACTCTTTTCACCTAGATGAGCATTGATTTGTGAAGAGAATAAGGATGTCCAATAAGAGTTTGATAGAAAAGAAGAATTTGGTTGAATAAGAGGAACCAAAATTAAGTCCAAGATGCCAAGATGAGACACCATTCTTTGAATAATATGTTAAATAAAATCAACCTACAATGCAATATCCATGCTCCTACTAAGATGAACACCCATAAATGAATCTACCTCCTTTTGCCATTTTCTCATGTTGACTAAATGCCATGTTGTGTCAATTGCACATGTGTCCCTTTTAGAGATCATCTCCTATAGTTTCTTCTCCAACTCTACTACCAATGATCCCATCTTATGTGTGCATTGATAAATCACAATGCACCTCACCCACCTCCTTCAGATAGTACTTAACCCTTATATTCAATTATTTAAGTACACATGCAAGATATTCATTGCATGTGCAATGTGTAATCTCTCTCCAACCATTGAATTCCATGGAGGGTTTGGTTATATCTTGTCGCTACACCTAGAAGACTCGAGAACTTGATTTTACAGCCAAACCACCACTAAATATAAACCCCAAAAGGGGATGCTAACTAAAAGCATAAACTAATTAAGACCAATTTCCTATAGAATGAAATGTCCCCATCCGCAAGAACAAGTCATGTAAACATAAAAGAGGAAGAATGTCGGAGTGGGGAAAACTCAAAGCTTGGAAAGGAAAACTCCCTTGTACTCTCCAAGCCACCTTAAAACTTGAAGACAACTTAAGCCAAACCCCATTGAGGTCCCTTTAAAATTTTTTGAAATGGCTTCTACCTCAAAAAATCAACCCACCTGAATGTCTTGCATAATATATTAATTCCCACGCTTCAAGGAGTGTTAACTTAAGACCCACATTGTCAATCCATTATCATATTTTCTGCAGGAGGAACTTTACCTTGTAACTACATAAGACTACCATTTCAATGAGACCGTAGATCCTATCCCCCCATTTATTATACATTGCCCATAATTCAACAAAACACATTGATTTGCTTTTAGGTTTGACTCATTCTAATGACAAAGCACACAAAAAAAGAAGATGTTATCAAATTCCTTAATCTCCTAGTCAGTTCTTCTGACCATCCAAGCTAGTGAGAGACAATTTATTACTTATTTTCTTTGGAGAGCTCTAAGTATTATTATAGAGTCACCTACCACAGTGGTTTCCTTTACTTGTTGAGATTTGATTTGAGAATCAAGATTTCTTTGTGTAGAGTTTGAATCTAAGCTTCTTTATTCTAAACTTCACAATTCTCCAAACAAACATAATTTCATGATCAAGTAAACTTAATTTCATGATTTCCTCTTGAGTCAAAGATGACTCTAGACGTTCTTGCCACTTCATTTTTATGTTCAATTTTTAGTAATACTACTCTCAATTTTTAGTAATGATACTTTCTTTATTTTTAAAGAAACATTTTTTTGTTGTAATTTATTCTTTGACCTTCTCCCTTATTTTACTTCATATGCGTTTCTCATTATATTTCTCCTTAAGCCTTATTTCTTTCGTTGTTACTTGCTAACTTTTTGTTATTACTTATTTAAATATATGTTATAATTTTTTTTAATTAGATTTTTTTTCCTTATTTTTATTTATTTAAATTGTAATTATAATTTTTTTTCATTTATTTATTATTTTTATCTTCACTTAATTTTATTTTTTATTTATTTAAATTGTAATTATATTTTTTCCATTTATTTTATTATATTTTATTATTTTTGGGATGTATGCTCTTTCCCTCTTTTCCTTTTTTGTGTGTACTCTTTTCCCTCAAATTTTATATTTGATTCATACTCATTATCCGAAATAATTCTTTCTATATGAGAATGAAGTTTGGTCCCTTTGATGTGGATGAAAGTCCACACTTCGTTTGGTTAAAAAAATATTTTGCAACTCCATCTAACAAAACACTTTGTAAATGGATAACCTTGATTTTATGAATAAATATGTACTTTGGAAGCCAGATCTTAAGAGAATCACCAAACAGAAAAGCGTTAATGGAAAATATAAAAATATGTCTTTATAATAAGGTCTCTAACAATATCCCATAAATAACAAACGCAAGTGGATAAACAATTCATAAAACAAGATATTGAAAAGGTTAGGAAAACAAGATATAATTGCATGTCCACATGGACAATGCATGCTCACCCGAACAAGATAAGGCCAGATTTGAACATACAAGAGGAAATTAAATGTCTAGAAAAAGCAGAGTGTTTTATACGTAAATGATAAAGTAGATATATTAAATACACGTGAAGCTTACAAAGAGCCAAGCGGGGGTGGGATCTTGACATATCAATATTAATATGCAAATGGTAAGCCAAAAGTCTACGAAGTTGGTAGAGATACAGATATTGTAATTATTAATAATAATAATAATCAAATTTTAAGGTTTTAGTTAAGTCAAGTTAGGTTTGAGTGATGGGTGTTTGAGGGTTCTGCGGTTAGGGTTTTTTAGCCGTATCCCACACACAGATCTTGGGTGTCTTCTGAGCTTGTGATGATTCGACGCAGCTCTGTATATGGTTCCCTCTTCTCTTCGTGCTCATGCTTTTGGGTGCACACTAGTGGCTATTCTGAGTTGGGATGGTGTCGGTTCGGGGGTTAGTTGCAGCGGGTTTCTATTTTTCGTTGTCTCGCGTCTGCTCATAGTTGGCGCTGATTTCTGCAGATTTGCTTCCATTTGTTGTGGGTGTTGGGTTTTTTCCCTCATGGACGCGTTTGTGGTTTTTTCCGACCTCTCTTGACCTCTCCTCCTTGGCAAGAAGAGGCTTTGGGCCAGAGCTTTGAGGTCCTCACTGTGGGCGTGCAATGTTTTGGTTAACACTTTGAGGTCCTTTGGGGCCGTGAGGTGTTTGGTTAACACCTTGAGGTCCTTTGGGGGCATGCGGCTACTGGTTTTTTCTTTTCTGGTGTCTTTTTGTAGCCTGCGTGTTGGTTTTCATCTCTGGTGATTTTTTGGTTCTTTTGGTACAATGGTAGTTTATGATTGTGAGCATGGACTATGGACTAGTATTGGTATGATCAAGATATGTATATTTTGAGAAGGATACATTTATATATCAATATAATGAGTAATTTTCTGTTGGAAAAAAAAGAGTCAAGTTAGACATCAAATTGGTGTGTGAGACCCTCTATTTAATACAAGATACATTGCACACAAGGAAGACGAGACACTTGTGAGATTAATTGCTCACACACACATTTTGCCTCTAAGGCTTTATTCACTTATAGATTAATTAGACATACGTTTAAGGAGAGCGAACAACCAAACATTTTTGTAATCTCTGTGCACAACCAAACGGTTCCATTCATTTTGACATTATTTCTGTAACACTCCCTCTTAATGGAGAAATGAATTCTCTACAAGTCCTAACTGATTTCTTTGATGCCACAATTCTTCTGTTAATATGGTTGTAGATGCCAATGCTTGATGACCTTTCTTTGTCACATCAAGATTGTATAGTCCGCCAACTGCGATTCTTGTTGCCATAATATTTTTTTTGTAAATAAAAGTTTGTATCACCTTAAAAAGTTTTCAAAACAGTATACACATCAAAACTTGCCACCTGTCCTGCCATACAAATGGAAACCAGGTCAGGTGGCACTCTGTCAAATGTATGTTTGAGTTAGATACAAGGTAAACTTCTTAACAATCTATCTACAACCATGGTTGTTCTAAACAGAAAAACAAAATAACAGAAAATGAATTTAAATTTTAGGTGAACCCGAATTGCCATCATCCTCAGTTGGTCATAGAGCGAACACAAAGGGTTGGCAACATGTTGGGCACTTTCTCTTGGATGGCTTGCTTGACAAGGCATCGAACAAAATATCTATGCGCCGAGAAAGGGTTGTTTGACGGTGAAGATTCTCCTCGACATCCCATTGCATATCAAAGATTAATTACATATGCTCCTGACAGAGGCACCATGTTTTGGGAGAATCTAGAATAGAAGCTACCGGTGGTGGAGAGTCGCCTGTAGGCTGAGCCGCATCTTCCTGTTGAACTTCAGTAGGAAGTTCTTCCTCAATGGGGCAGCCACCCATGTTTGTTTCCAAGTCGTCTTCCTGTTGAACTTTGGTGGGAAGTTCTTCCTCAATAGGGCAGCCACCAAGGTCTATTGCCAAGTCGTCTACCAGGGGAGGATGACCGGAAGTAAGGGGTGGCTCCAAAATGTACGAAGCAGAGAAGAGAAGGGATTGCAAGGGTTCTAGAAGAGGATCCTGGGCGATTTCTTCCTCCACAATCGCCATGGGTTGGTCATCCTCCATCCAATTTTGGGCGGAGCTTGGTGAAAATTTAGAGGGGGGCCAGCAGGGTGACCTTGAGCTGCGGGGGGAAGAACTGGTTCGGCGGGAGGTCTAGGATGGCAGTGGCGAGCATCAAAACTATAATAGGTCGGTCCTCTCTTGGGTTTTCCCCTTTCTCTAAGAATTGGGAAGTCTAGTGTAGAGAAAGAAGACGGGAGGGGGTGATGACATACAGAGGAAGAACAATTCGAGTGGGAGAGAGACCCCTAACACTAAAGACGAGCAATAACCAGAACACTGAAACAAATGTCAATGCTTACCTTCATGTTTGTCGCTTCTTTGATATGTAAGTGCTCCATTAAAATCGAGTTGACAACAGGTATGTGAATCGTACCAGGCTTGGCATGATCCAGCTCGCGCTTTGAGGGGGGCATTAATTCAAGCTTCCCACATAGGCACACTAACGTCCCCTTCACTTGCAGGCAGTTCATGCGAAATTGACGGAGGGGGGGGGATGGCGACTGGGGATATTAACTCCTGAATGTGCATGGTTTTCAGCTGTCACCCCATCCGAGGGTCCTGTTGCCATAATCTTGTAATGATCCTGTATATCTTTTACAAAAAATTGTGTCTTTACAAATTCAACTTTCAAATCTTGATTTGCTATGGTGGAAACTGAGATTAAGTTCTTCTTTATACAAGACACACACATGACATTTTGAATTTGTTTAACACAACAATTTGGAAAGGTTACAGACACATCGTCATATCCTTTAATTTGATGTGATCGATCATCCCCAAGATATATCTTAGTACCATTATTAGTCTCATGATAATTTTCAAACCAATCCTTATTACAAGACATATGTATGGAGGCACCAAAATTAACAAATCAAGCATTTGAGTCATTGGTTTCCGCTGACAAGGAAACATCTGAAAGAAATAGCTTAAGATCATCATGCATTGTTTCTTCTCTATCAACAAAGTGACTGGTATGCCTTCTATTTCTATGTTTAAACTCATTATATTTCTTTTTCAAGCAATCTCTAGCATAGTGTCCAAGCTTTCCACAGTAAAAACATGCATTATTCCTTTTAACATTACCATCAATTTTTTATGCCAACAATGTTGAATCTGAACTTGAAGACTTGTAATCAAGAATTTTCCTTCGTTCTTCTTCTTGCAAAAGAATGCATGCTAATTCATCAAACTAGGAGTTTTTTTCTCTAGCTACAAGACCAGTAATAAACATATGATTTCTTCTAACATTCCATTCAATGTTACAATTATCAAATCTATGTTAGAGATCTTTTCACCACTATCATCAAGCTTGTCTTTCAATTCTTTAATTCTAGAAAGAAAGTTATTGACATTTTCATTCTCCTCCATTTTAATTGAAAGTAATTTACTTTTTAGGAACATAATACAATTTGCATTTGTTGTTTGATACAGATATTTAAGTGTCTTCCTTGTCTCATTAGATGTGTTGCAGTCTCTAATATGCAAAATGATGTTATCCTTTACAAACATTCTCAGGAGCACTTTTGCCTTGGTCTCTCGTCCCTCCCAATCATGAATTGATGTTGATGTGGTTGTGAGGGCTTCTGGTTTGACTAGACATTATAGCCTTCCATCAATGTATGCATCTTAAATTTCCAATTGGCATAATTTTCCCCATCCAACTTTGTTGACTCATTTAGATAAGATTCAACGAGTGGATTTTCCAGCTTAGGAAGATAAAAAATATTCCCATACCTTCAGACTTTGAAAAATGGCTTCACACTGACACCTTCCCCGATTCCTTTCAACAAGTTCCTACACGGTGGCTTCACAGACAGTAGTGGCAACAAAGTATGCTGAAATGGCAGACAACAAATACTTCTCTCCATGATAGTGGAAAACAAACACTTCCCTCCACAAAACCAAAGGTGGTCGGCTCTATCACACGACGAGCTCTCAATTAGATATAAAACACTTCTCTTCACAAATGCCAATTGCAAAGACTCCTTCATTCACACTGGTAGACTTCCAACGCAACAACACTTCAACAACAACAACTTCTACATGTGGGGTGGCTTCACTCAACTGCACTTCGTCCTTAAGCAAATGCCAGTTGATCTCTTTTTTGTGGCAACAAACTTGCAGAATATAGCTATCTCTTTAGCGTTTGAATCTTTGCGTGGGGTCAATTAGAACAAAAAATCGACCTCGTGATAAATAATGGCTTAACTTAGACTAATCTTTATTAGAAAATTTGCTATAGATTCCACAAACATTGATCCAACACATCACGATCCAAGTTAGATCTCCGCTTCCATGCTATTAAGGGACAACTTGCTCTCATAAACCATTCAAAAAAAGCAAGAATTTCCAATGATCTAGCCCTGAATCACACGACTGCTCAAAAGACTGAACAACAATTGCTTAAGCTCCTCACTCAAACAGGTTCGCTCTCAACGAAAACACTCTCGCATAAATCGTCCTCACAACAACTTCTACAACAAACAATGAGCAGCGTTGCGGTTCCACTTTCAAGAGCAACAAACAACTCATGCCCTTTCTTGACATATTATCCTTTCTCTGTCTCTGCGCACGGGCTTCAATGGCTCAACCTGAGCTTTGATACCATAATACAAAATGCACTGCATAGAGAGAGGAAGAGACACTTGTGAGATTAATTGTTCACGCACACATTTCGCCTAACATCTCACTAGTTATAGCATAAAGTTTGGCTAAAGTGTGGTCAATCATGATAATTCAATAATTATTTGGATAAAAGATGTTGCTTGGCTTGTAAATAGGATGAACATTATGATGTGACCAACTAGAGGAATGGGCTTGAATCGTAATTACATAGAGAATTTGTGAATGCATAATTGCATATATAATAATAACATTGTCTGCTAAAGCGTAATTACGTATATAATTCATGACTGGAAGAAATGCAAAACAAAATCAAGGGTGAGAAATGCGACCAAAGGGCCGCTATTGTCTTTAGACACTCGATAGACCAAAGGGAGAGAGAACCGACCCGCTTGCCCTCCCGATGGTCGGGCAAGGTACAAAGTGCTCGACCTTTAGTAGGGAGAGGGACTTATCACTCGATCGACCGTTTTAAAGGGAGATCGAGGGGCGATTTTACGAGCCACTCACCCGACGAAGGAGGGTGAGGAGCTTTAGTGTGAAGCTTCTCTTGGGAGAGAGTGAGAAATGAATGCTCGACCAAAAGGGAGAGGGTGAGGTACGTTAAGTGACTCGCCCGACCTAAGAAGGGTGAAGTATGTTAAGTGACTCGCCCGAACTAAGAAGGGCGAGGAACGAACTCTCGCCCTTCGAGGGCGAGGGCCTTTAAAGGTAAGGAAATATAATATTAACTCCTGCAATTCCCAAGTTAATAACAATTACTTAAATATGAGAAAACCTTATTGATTCTTCCTCAGGAACCGATTGAGGGGGAGAAAGAAGGGGAGAGTGGCCGAGTGGTTGAAAGCGACAGACTGTAAATCTGTTGGAGGTTTTCTTCGTAGGTTCGAATCCTGCCTCTCCCAATACCAACCAATTTCTGGTAGTTATAAAGAGACTGGCATCGAAAGCCATTATTTGGTCATGCTTCATCTTCAGGGTCCGCTTCAACAAAAGAGCCATGGCATTGTTTGCTCGAGGCGTTTTCCATCCGTTTCATCTTGTTCTTCTTATTTTATAAATAATTTGAGAAAATCATTGATGAAAGAATAAATTCCATAACCGATCGGGATGAGGACCAGAAATAGTGGGGTCAAGGAGTTGGAGAACGAACATGAAGAAGTGACTGTCCCAAGGATTTATTCTATTCACATAGATTCATCTTTCTATTTCGATTTGTGATAGTGGCTCGATTCGACAAAGCACCACATTCCCAAACAACTTTGTCATGATTCCAAGATTTCTGTTTCACCACATATCCCATACGGGAATCAAACCCGTGTCTTCGGCTTGAAAATATGTCCTAACCGCGTGCGGGACCGAACATTCCATTGACTCTATCTCCTGTTCCTGAGTCAAGTGGTTCGTTCTTCTTTTATAATCGTTTCACTCGTGAATTGAAGAAAGCGAAGCGACCAGCAAGTGGTGCCCGAGTGAGTGAGAGACCTGCGCACTTGAAGCGATAGCGATCTGGTATACCAAGCCAACCAATCAAGTCCGACCAACACAGGGATTCAGTCTCTCGAGAGGGAGGGAAGGAGTTGGGACTTTGACTTCTCAAACAAACTAAGAATGCTAACGAATAATGAAAGGGCCATGGATTGAGTCTATCTCAATGCAGTGGCCCCACAAGTTCGTCCTTATTCTTTAATTCTGGAAGAAAGGGTTGATGTTTATAAAATACGCTTGGCTTTGGCTGTCAAGATGATATAGTTCAGAAGGTCGATAATGACGTAGAATATATATAGTGAAGGCATTAATTAATGTTATCTTGATATATCTAACTGACGTTGTTCCTTACATCGATCGAGGTGAGTTGGTCGTCGCTCACTCCCTCCCCCTCGCTGACTCTGGTGCCCAAAGGCCCTCTATCTTATGTACAACGAGTGCATTGGGGTTTAGAGTCAAGTCAAAATTGATCCGGATTATTTTCGGCACGAAATGAGAGCGGAGATTTAATAAAGAAATATACAGAGATATCTCAGATATCCAACAATATAACATAAATGTATCATAGATGTAATCATAAACACAGAGATACAATAATACAATTTCTATTAATGAGTGAAAATGTACAAAGACTGTAAAAATACATAGTGAAAGACTCGCTAGAATGGTGGCAACTTATCTCTGAGAAGAGATGTGACGACTACTCTCATTCGCAAGAAGATGATTGTTACAATGAGGCTCCAAAGGCCTTTTTAACATAAGTAAAATCCAAAACCCTAACCCCGGAAGATGAAAACCAAAAGGTTTGCGGGCCCTGATGGGGGTAGTTGATACGTCAACTTCCCCGGGGCGTAACTTTTGCATACGATCTCTGTTTGGGGCGCTCGATACATCGTTGGAAAGCTCTAACTGAGAAGAACAATTTTTGACTGGCCTAGGTCATTGCCATTGGCAGTCACCTAGGCCCCAAATCCCCAAAAAATGTCGTTAAGGCGTCAACACGACCCCGAAAGTTTGGAACCCAAAAAACTGCCGAAAAACTGCCAAGATGGAAAACTATTTTTTGAGCTCGTGGAATAGGTGGGTGGCCACCGATATCCACCTGGATAAAAAATAACGGACTAGTGGAGCATGCTCCCTATCAATCGAGTCTTACCGATCGATACCGTAGATAGGGAGAGGGAGAGCGCCTGATAGGTTAGGTCGAGGGCCTTTGCTCTTGTTGGTATCGAGCCTGCCTTACTGATAGGGATAACTTTTAGACAATAGTTGGAACGAGACCAAAGTAAACAACCCAGATAAACAGGACTAGAGGATTGATCCACAACCAACCCAATCCCCCCCATAGTAGAAGCCCACACCAGTCTAGACCCCCTGGAACCCAATCATCTACTCGAGGGAGATGCCTACTCAGTAGAAGCATTAACCAGTAAGACCCTCAATCCCAGGTAGAAGCCCATATGAACCCCAGGTAGAAGCCCACATACATTAGGTAGAAGCCCATTCATTCGTGGAGTCACAACAATATTTCGTCGGCTTGATATTTTGTGGAGCTACCTTCACTCGAAGAATCACCTTCAATCATGGGTTTTTCTATTTTGCATGGTTCAATTATTGGTTCCAAATCATTTTTCGGGTGAGAGTAGGTAGCTATCATAGTTACATGTCAAAAATTTTGCTACTATATTGATTGAACCAAACCTAAAAGTAAGAAATCAGAAGTCTCACACTAGGAGAAGAATGAGGGAGAGGAATAGCTAATTCCTGAACAAAGAAAACATTTTATTATTCTATTTGAATTCTTTCGGTCAGAGAAAACAACCTATTCTTTATTCATTCATCGAATGATAAATTACTACAAGTGAAGGAGATATACAATTGAAACGACGAAAAATCCAATATTTCATAATCGTATCTAAGATAACTGGAAAAGTTGAAACGAGACCAGATATGATTCGTTATGGGCAAATCCAAAATTCTCAAGCTTTATTCATTTATATAGATTAATTAGACATACGTTTCAGGAGAATGAAAAGCCAAACATTTTCGTAACCTTTGTAGGCAGCGAAACGAATACAATCATTTCAATATTATTTACGTAACCCTATTAATATTAAATATCTTGACATATTTTGAATGGCCACTCCCCTTACCCTATAAATAGCTTAAACAAGCGAAGCATTTAGTGTTAAGCTAAGCATGTGAAGTTGGTAAGAATTACACACATTGCTCAAGAAACTAAGCATAAGAATATGAATGGCGTCTATTATTGACCATTGCCGAAAACACTTTTGGGCTCATAAGATAATACTAAGTAGTAAAGTTGTTTCAGAGGTCGTACGGAGAGGACACAAAGCATTGACAAAAATAAAGTATTAGTTAGAGTTCCGTGGATTAGTTTGATATTACTATGTATGTAACCGATAAAGTATTTATATTTGTTAGAGTTCCGTCGAGATGAGTTTGATATGATAATGCATGTAACCGATAAAGTATGAGTCACAGTTCCGTGGAAAAGTTTGATATGATAATCGATTACAGTTATTTGGTTAATTATAATGGCAATTTATAAATCATAAAGTAAAATGACACTGAATGAAGATATTTATGGTTTTTTGAGATCAATAAAATCAAAGTATTCTTTGAAAGACGAAATGTATTAATATTATTATAATTTTGGTAGGTGAGAAAGTATAAGAATAGATAAAGTTATATTTTATATTATTAAAGGTAAGATATTTTAAAATAATATAAATTATCCTTTATTTTGAATTTTCTTTGTATTATACATTTTATATATTCACATTTTAAGATGTTTTCAAAATTATTCAACTACTAATTTTATTATGGAAATAATGAGTATTGGTTATGCATTTTAACAACATTATTTAATGAAATTAATATTAAAAAATCTTTTATAATATTAAGATCGAAAAATTCTTTATAGTATATATATATATATATTTGTTAATTTCATTGTCATTCCAAGCTTTCTCTTTAAATTTTATAAGGATAACATATTTAATATTATTGATTTCACTGTTAATGTTGAATGTTCCCATAGTTGAACCAAGCTTCCAATATGTGGTATAACATGTTTTGAGTTTGTAAAAGTTAGTGTTTATATTAATATGTATGCAACATGTTTTGTGTTGTGTTTTAGTTTTTGATGGTTAGTGTTTATATTAGAAGAAAAAATAAGGATTTTTATTTTTTTTCAATTTAAATAAATTAAGTTTGTAATTTAAATATTTAATCATGAAAGATGATGTCTTTGGAATTTCATAATGATATAGAATAATTGGAATAATTAAAATATTGAAAACATTTTGATTTTAATTTCAAATTTACATTTTATTATTTTTATTTTTCAAATCATAATGGATTTTTTAATTTGATAATTTTTATTTTAACAATTATAATTTTTATTTAAATAAATAATAAATATTTATATAAAGTGTTGTTTAACTGTTTTATGAAATGATTTTTTTTTTTTTGGAATCCAGTTATGTAAATTTGCACGAAATTACTATTTTTTGTTGTTTAAAATCCATTCTGAATGTAGAAATGAATTTAGCATGTTGAAATTTTTTTGGGGCATTTAAATTATACAAAAATAATCACTCAAATATATATATCTAACATTTTTTAACAAAATTTTAGATAAATATCCCTAAAAAATATCTCCAAAAAAATCATTTCCTAAAAAATTTACACTAAAACTTTATACAATTATCATTATTAAAAAATCTTATAAATATTTTAAATTCCAATAAATAGTATAAACATCTCAACATTTAAAATCTATAATATGTAATGTAGTTATGGACGTGATTTCAGTGTAATAAAGCTTTTGGATGCTCGACACTCATTTCACTTATCAAATTTAAGCACTAAATACAAGTAATGATTTGGTTTTTGAATGTAACTCTTGATTCTTTAGGAAAGTGATATAGTTGACGACCTATAGTTTTTATGAAATATAACTTTGGTAAATACAAGTAATGATTTGGTTTTTGAATGTAAGTCTTGATTCTTTAGGAAAATGATATAGTTGACGACCTATAGTTTTTATTAAATATAACTTTGGTTTAAGTTTAGCCTTAAACATGAGGCATTTTAAGATCAATAATACAAAATTAAATATTTCACTTAATAAGATGAGGCTATAGCATTAGCATATATTTCACTTAATAAAATATGAAATCAAATTATTTTTAATTGATTAACAATAATTTAACTTATTATTTATTAAGTATGGTTAAATATTTAATTAAAATACTTTATATTATTTATTAGGATATTATCTATTAGGAGTTGAGTTTAAACTAGAATGAATGGAGTTTAAGATAGATATAAATAAATAAATGGGTATAATTTATTGAATCATATATGTGATTAAAGAGTTATATGATACAACAAAGTTTACATTTTGTATGATATTTTTCAAGAGATTAAAATAATAAATTACTATAACTATATTTAGTGGTGTGATGGCAAGGTTCAAATCATGGACTTGGTTTACTCAATTAGATTCGGTTTGCTTTACTTTGCATCAAAGACTTAGTACCCATTTAGTCTACTCTCAACCATGTGTTTCTTGCTCACACAATTATTTTAGCCAATCTTAATGTACCTCTCATTCAATTGTCTTGAAATGTTGATTCTCAATGTTAAAACCAACTTCTCCTTGATTTGTGAGTATGTTGCACAACATAGGAGAAAGTGTTGCTCAATTTTTTCCTCACCATTTCCACATACTTGGTATAGCCTTCCATCCCACGACTCCTAGGTTGTTCCCATCTTCATGTTTCACATCTCAAGTTGTGCGAGATGGTCCTTAGGTGTGTTATTACTTGTTTCCCACACCATGGTATGTTACGTTTCAAGTAGTTTTGTAATTTGATCTCCCTTGTCTATTGAAGTAGTTTTGTACTTTGATCTCCCCTGTCTATTGAAGTTGTCTACCTAATATTATTATTTTCTTTAAGCATGTTTTCTCCAGGTTCCCACCTTGTAACATTCTTGTACATGACTTTTCAACACCCTTTTTTTTTCGTTGGGAACCTTTATTTTTCTATATCGATTTTTCAAACCATTTTTTTGCACCATTAGTTCCATGTTTTCTTTGTCCTTTTTAGTTTGTCTTAGCTAATGTTAATTGGAACCACACCATTATCCATGGCTGCCATTTTCTATTTGTAAAGAGTTAATTTCTTAGTGCCTCCAATTTATTGGGTATAGTTTTGTTTCAACTAGTCTCGTAAGGGGTGTTGTGTTTTACTCTAAGACAACTTGTTAATGGGTGTTTTTGCAGTCGCTCGACCTTTTTCCATTCGTGTTTGGATATACTTGGTCCCCAAACTTCACATCCATAAAGGCGTATCGAAGTTATGAGCATTTGAAAGAGGGAGCACATCATTCGAAATCTTAGGCCTTTTCTTTCAAGAGTCTATATTAGAGTAGGGAGAATGCTTTCCACCCTCCTTATAGTGTTTTCCTCATGTATGCATCTCACTCTAGCTTCTCATTCAAATCTAGTCCCAAATATTTATGGTTTTGGGTTATCTCTAATTGTTCACCTCCAAAGCTAATTTGCGATTGTTTTGTCTTCGTTTTAGCAAAAATATTACTATCTTCGTTTTGTGCATGTTTACATTCATCCCATCCTCTAAAGCTTCTAGAAAATCCTATAGATTGTGTATTGTCCTAGTTGTTAGCCTCTAAACATCAATATACACCAAAATCTTTACAATAATCCCATTATGTTCATCCATTCCCTTCAACACCATTTCTTTTTGTCCATTCCAAATAGTGTGACAACACCAATTCCTTTTGTCCATTCTAAATAGTGTGAGCGAGAGGGACCAAAAGACCCTTTGCCATTATGCTATTAAGCACTCACATGACTTATATAATGTTTTCTTCTAAACATTTGAGATTTTTCTCTTTTTTATATTGTTTCCATTCAAATGAAGTTGAAAATCTTTTTAAAATCTTTAAAAACAACATTATAATTTTTCAGTTGACTTCTTTATCTAGAATATTTTTTTATAACTTAGTCTAAACATGTTATGATTTGGATTTTTTCTAACTACTTTTTTTTTCAATAAATTTTGCTCAAAATTCATAAGAATCATTGGAATAGTATATGTTAATTAAAAAATGCAATTTCATCTATACAATTTTGCAATTTGAACACAAATTAGATAGCAAATTTTATTGATAATTCCTAGAAAAAATCCAAATCTTATAACATTTAGACTTATTTATTTATTATTTAAAATTTGCAATTTGACCAAAATTATATAGCAAATTTCATTGATAATTTTTAGAAAAAATCCAAATCTTACAACATTTAGACTAATTTATTTATTATTTAAAATTTGCAATTTGACCAAAAATTATAGAGCAGATTTTATTGATAATTCAAAGAAAAAATCCAAATCTTATAACATTTAGACTTATTTATTTATTATTTAAAATTTACAATTTGACCAAAAATTATATAAAAAAATTGATAAAAAATCCAAATCTTATAACATTTAGACTTATTTATTTATTATTTACTGAAATTAGAAAAATGTTTATTTATTATTTACCAAAGTTATAGAAATGTTTGAATGAGAGAAAAGCTTAAAAATGGTGTAAAATTTAGATTGGAGTCGTCGTGATCCCAAGCATTGTGGAGGGATTCGGTGATAAACCAGCTTAAGAGATTGTCTAAATTTAGGTGGGAGTTGTTTAATGTGGAACCAAGATAGCAATGGAGACGCTTAGAGTTCAAAAAGGGTGGGATGGATGAGGCTTTAATCCCTTCACATGCTTTCGGCACTTTCCGTGACTTGAATGCATGCGTGGTTTCACGTGCCACATGGTATAGATATCCCTTCTAATTAATACCCTTTGTTAGGTGGGGTTTGTTGAACGATATCGTCAAATTATCTCACTTAATTTAGCCTTTAGGTCTTAAAGTTCGCGAGAATATTAGTTTGTTGGGTATCGAAAATCTGGAAAATCTAATGGTTTTAAGTAGTTGCACCGGATATCCTTACATTTAGATGCTAACCCAACCTGTCTCTGACCTTGGGTAGACCTGAGATGCTGACCCAACCTGTCTCTGACCTTGGGTACACCCATGTAACCCCACCCCAGCCCTAATTGAATTTACCCCGCGGGAAGGGTAGAGTCAAGTCACCGCACGAGAGGTGCGTGCACATGGGGGGAGTTAGGGAAAATAAATTAGCGGGTATTAACTTTTGACCTTCGGAAAGATGGGGATTACGGTGGGGCCGGGTGAGTGTACGTTTAATGTCCGGCGCAAATGGAGGCCCGAGAAGGACGGAGATGTGGGTCCCGCGGTTCGAGAGGGTCGAAGTAAACACAAATGGATATGGGAATGTGGGGCCCACTTATATCTGTGAATAGCGGGCGCCGGGCGGCCGATTAACCGAACTAAATTTCTGCTTTTCTTTTGCTATTTTAATCATTTTATTTTTGAGATGGGAGGAAACCCTAATCGATGGTCCATGGTTTGGAATTATTAGGCGGACGGGATCTACTATCGAGAAAGGAACAAAACAAAAGATTTTAAAATAAAGTTAAAGGTAAAATAAAGGGGTTTAAGGGCCGATGCCGAAGGCGGAGGGGGATTTTATGTGACGGTGGGGTGGTTTCGGTTTCGTTCGTTATTGTTCGTTAGTGTGAACGTGGTGTGGTGCATTTAGTGGTTGATGTGACGTTTTGACGGTGACTTCACGTGGGAACGTTGTTGCGAGGGAGCTTGAAAAATAAGGAAGGATTTGCTTAACTTTGTTGATTAACTTAAGGTGGAGAAACAACTTTAGATGAGTCTTAATCCTGATTATCAGGAGATTTAGGGACCCAAGGGGACGATAATAGATTGTCCTTGGTGTCCTTTCTCGTTTGATTTGGGTGCTGTATTGGGTGTTTTTCGGTTTGTAATCCCTATGTGGGACTGGGATTGCCGGGTAATTTGATGATAATTCTGAGGTTAGTGTTTTAATCGGTCATGGAGTCCACCTATTGGGAATCATCGTCATCAATGTGGAATTAATGAGGTCAGTTTTTTGCATAAGTAGTGGTGGATGTTCGCCAGTTTCGCCAGTCTGATTGTCGTATCCTATTAACCCCTCTCCTGCATTTTGCTCTGCTCCCAGGAAGGACCTCGGTTCCCTTCCCTCAGTACTGCTTCTCTGCCTTCTGAGATTGTGTGAGTAGCAGCAATCCAATTCTGTTTTGGTTTTCGTTTGGTTTGGTTTGGTCTGGATCTGTTTTGTTTGTGTGGAGGATGGGACCGATGGAAACATCCTGCATTAATGAACAGAGCAGAATTTTTGCCTTTGTTATGGTTTGTTATGGGTTGCATTCTTGAAATGCGGGTTGTTTGCCCTTGACTGACTGGTTTTTTCTTTTTGTAGAGCGATGGGAATGGGAATTCAAGCGCTTGTTCACACCTTTTGGTTGCTGATTGTTGGTAGATTTTGTCTGGTCTACGGACGAATCCCGGGTGTTTATCAGCCCGGACCTTGGAATGAAGCACATGCAACTTTCTACGGTGGAAGCGATGCCTCGGGCACCATGGGTGAGTGAAATGAGATATTGACTGACTGGCCATTGCAGTCCATGGTTCTGTATCTAGATCTAACTGAGCTTTTTGTTTCTGTGGCAGGTGGTGCTTGTGGGTATGGGAACCTGTACAGCCAGGGATATGGAGTTCAGTCCGCAGCGTTGAGCACAGCTCTGTTCAACAGCGGGCTAAGCTGTGGAGCCTGCTTTGAGATCAAATGTGTGAACGACCCACAATGGTGCCACCCGGGTAACCCTTCGATTTTGATCACCGCCACCAATTTCTGTCCGCCGAACTATGCTCTGCCTAACGACAATGGCGGCTGGTGCAATCCTCCTCGCCCCCATTTCGATCTCTCCATGCCAATTTTCCTCAGGATGGCCGAGTACCGTGCTGGAATTGTGCCCGTTCTGTTCAGAAGGTGAGCCGGTGTAACTGAATGAGGGGTTTAAGTGTTGTTTCTTCCGTTCTCGTTTAAACTAACAATGGGTTTTTCTGTTCTTGTTTTGTTCATGGCAGAGTGCCGTGCGTCAAGCAAGGGGGAGTGAGATTCACCATCAATGGATTCAAATACTTCAACTTGGTTCTCATCACAAATGTGGCCGGCGCAGGGGACCTGGTGAGAGTGAGCGTGAAGGGTAGCCAAACCGGGTGGATTCCCTTGTCAAGAAACTGGGGTCAAAACTGGCAATGCAGCACCGTCCTGGTAGGTCAGAGCCTTTCCTTCAGAGTAACTGGCAGTGACCGCAGGACCTCCACTTCCTGGAACATTGTGCCTCCAAATTGGGAGTTCGGCCAGACTTTTTCTGGAAAGCAGTTTAGAGTCTGAGAGCAACACCTAGTCTCATATATTCTGCTTCTTTGTCTGTCTATCTATATGTGTATTTGTTCATGGAATGAAGCGATTCCTACGCGGTTTCTTCCACTCAATAGCTGGTTGACACAAGGACAAGTCGTTGCTGCTTTCTTTTGCTTTTTTTTTTCCTTCTATTTTGAGCTTAACCTTCTTCCCCAGTGTGGGCGCGGCTGAGGTTGCGAAAGAAAAGCAACCCGCAGTTATGTATACTGTCCCAATTCCGACTAATAAGTCCAGTCCAGTCCAGTCCAGTCCAGTCCAGTCATGTCCCACTTATATCTAGACTTCTGGTGCTTAACTGTTTGGCTAAAAACTAAGCCAATTTAAGATGTGTAATGTGTAGCTATTTTTGGGGGAAGAAGCTGTTGGTAATGGTGTTGGTAGTGCTTAAGGTTATAAGCAGGAGTGAGTGTGGTGTGTGAAAACTACAGCCCATTTTTCATGTACTGCCGCTGTTTTTATGAAGATAAAAAAAAACTATGTAACTATTTTATGTTGAAATTTTGCTGCGTACTTTCGGTTTCTCTTTGGATGTGAATTGGCTATACAATTAAATGTGGAAATCTGGAAATACTCCTTTGGAATTATAAAACGCGCCGGGTTATGTTTTTGCTGTTTTTCTAAGTAAAAAACGCGTTACAGAGATATCCCCCACAGTCGAAAACGCGTTCAGAAAGCCTGCCACGACCGGGCAGAGTACCATGCGAGGACGTGGCTCGTGGACAGTTGTATATAACTAAAAACCGTCCGCGGTGAAAATAAAACAACCACGCTCGGCATAAAATTGAAATGATTGCGTTTAGTGGCAGTTCGTGAGATTTCATTTTGATTTTTACTTCGGTGAAAAGTTTTTTCCTTTTTGTAATTTACTTGCGGGTTCTAAAAAGCGGGGGAATAAAGACAGCATTGTATAAACGTATGATG
>SNQJ01S0007550.1:11814-48831 GCA_010110895.2 Picea sitchensis
ATTTTTTGCCGACTTTTGTTGACTTTTGCCGAAACGATTTTTTCCGGACCCTCGCCGACTTTTTGTCGATGCCGACTTAATCAACACTGGTTTAGAACATCATGAATTCCCAACTGCAGAGGAAGATCCAGAGGGTAGTCATTATCACCAATGCGTTCCAGCACTATGTATGGTCCATATCGCAAAGGATGCAACTTATGATGCTGCCCTTTGAATCTCTATTTTTCCAACTAAAGCCACACTTTATCTCCGAGTTGAAAAACCAAAGGTGTTTTGTGCTTATCACCCTTCTTATATTTGATCAGCAAATGGAAGTGGTGGATGTATGTTGCCCACTTCAAGTGCCTTTGGTCCTGGATCTTGCTTTGGGAGTTGATAAAGATTAGCGGATGATGGTCTATATGCAGAATAGTCTCCTTGTCAAGGAGACAGTGCCGCCATTGCTTGAGCGCTTGAACCAAACTATAGAATTCTTTGTCGTATGTACTATAATTAAGCTTAGCTTCTGCGAGAGCCTCTGAGTGATATGCCACAGGGTGTCCTCCCTGTTTGAGAACCACACCAATCACGAATTGAGACGCATCCGTCTCGATCTCAAATGTTTGCTGCAAATTGGGCAATCTGAGAACCAGAGCAAAGCACAATGCTTGCTTGAGTTGTGTAAAGTGCTTCTCCGCATCTGCATTCCAATCAAAGTGTGGCTGGTTGGCCAGTTGATGCAAAGGCTTGGCCAATTGTGAGAAATGTGATACAAATTTGCGGTAAAAATTGATACCGCCCATGAAGCACTTCAATTGTAGTGTTGTGGTGGGCGCTGGCCATTGTGCCAACACTTGAACTTTTGTTGGATCAGGCATGATGCTTTCCATATCCACAATGAAGCCCGAATCAATGTTTTAAAAACCGGCGAACCGGAATTGGAACCAGTTTTACCGATTTGATGGCCGACTGGTTCAAACAGATCAATAAACCAAACCCGCTAGTTCCATCATAAACTGGTCGATATTTGTTATAGATGGTTGGTGGACAAGTAACAAAGGTATAAGCTCTACAGTGGCAATATGATTCCATGGCAAGTATGGGCACAAACACTTGAAGGGCGCAACACATATCTCTTTAATTTTATTTGCATGCAGTTCCTTCAACACATTGTTCTAACCACAACTTCCTCGATCAAACTCAGAAAAGATAACATCAATGACCTAGCATCGACTAGTACATCTAACACATTTGTAGCCATGTGCTTCACGCCATCCACACCTAGACATAAAAGCCACAAGTTGGTGTAGGTGTAGAAATATGAGGCAAAAACCATATCCATGCAATATTTGAACTCGAACCTCAGATGTACTTGTTTTTCCCCAACATAAATCGGTAGTGTATATCCCTACATGCAAGCACTAAGCAACATTGTCTAACATTGGCATAGAGATAGAGCAACATTATCTAACATTTAGAGCCTCCTTGATTATGTATTTATGTTCCAATCTCTAGATATGTATTGCACTTGGTGCCATTTTGATATATTCATGAGCATACTTTGGATATGTTGTCTCTAATTGTCTCTAATGCTTTGGAAACATGATTTAAAAACTTAAAAACATATTTTTTTCATTAAAATTTAAATATTTTATGTAATTTTTAAAAAACCGGTTCGACCGGTTCATTACCGGTTCTAGTTGAACCCTCGATCAGTTCCAGTTTTTAAAACTATGGCCCGAATATTGCACGGACTTCTGTCCAAAAAATGATTTCTTCTCTTTGACCTGGAGATTGTGAGTTCGGAGTAACTCAAGGACTTGGCGCACATGTTGCATGTGTTCTTCCCACGATCTACTGAAGATCAAAATGTCGTCCAAGTAGATCACCACGATCTTGCCCAACAATGGACAAAACACATCACTAATGAGCCTCATGAATGTGGCTAGGGCATTGGTGAGCTTGAAGGGCAGGGCAAGACATTCAAATAGACCAAACTTGGTCTTGAATGCGGTCTTCCAAGTGTCCGCTGAGTGCATTCTCACTTGGTGATAGCCCGTGGTCTGATCCATCTTTGTGAAGTAAACGACGTCGTGTAGGTGAGCCATGAGGTCCTCAATCCTCAAGAGGAGGTAACGGTTTTTAATCATGATCTTGTTTGAGGCTCGGTAATCAGTGACTAGACGCCATTTGGGATCATCCTTCTTGGGGATGATGAAAGCGGGTGAAGCACAAGGCGAAGAGGACAGTTGGATATGTCTGGATTCAAGAAGTAGAGCGATCTGATGTTTGATCTCGTCAGATTCGCGAGGGGCTAAGCGATAGGCCGAAGCATCGAGTAATGAAGCACCCGGAAGGAGTTCAATAAAGTGTTCAATAGATCTGGAGGGGGGCAATCCAGTGGGTTTGGTAAAGACATCAGCAAATTCTTTGAGAAGGGGTGCCATTTCAGGTAGGGTCGGATTAGTCAGATTATCAGGTTTGATAGGACGCACCAGGCAGAGAGAGACACATCGGTTAAGGGAACTCAAAGACGTTTGCAAAGACGGGCAATTGGATGAGGTGAGCATGTACGTGCGTCCTTGATGGCGGAGATGATACCGATGAGTCTTTGCATGATAGACAGTGTGGCGGTCTTGTTGATACGAGATGCCTAGTAAAAGGTCTGTACAATCTAAAGGGGCAACATCACAGGTCACCACATCATGAAATGGTCCTATGGCGAAGGTGATCATGCATTGTGTAGAGACTTGGATGCGTGGACCTCCTTGTTGAACCCAACCGAGCTGATAGGGGTGGGGATGCAGAGTAGTAGGTAATTGTAGACGTTGGACTAGTTCGCGAGATACCAGATTCTTTTAACTGTCATTATCAAGGATGAGAGTAGCGATGGTATTTTTTATTTGGCAATTGTGAGTGAAGAGAGCAGGCGACAAAGAGCTTGGATTATTCGTGGTCATTAGCACCAGTGAAGGGTTTGATTCGGTAGGATTCTCAAGGGAGATCATGTCAATGGATTTGTCTCCGACTTCAGGTTCCACCTCTGTTAACAATGTCTTTTGGGTATTTCGATTCTTTATGGCACGACAATCTGCGGTGGAGTGTGAACTAATCTTATGGAAATTGCACCAAAGATTGGAACTGCGGGATTGAGGTGAATTAGCAGAGGGGTTGGTGGGTGATCCCTGGGTCGCAAGGGGAGGGCGAGAAGATGAGGATGTGCCAAGGTTATTGGGAGTAGGATGGGGAAAGGGATTCCTAGATTGAGGATGTGGATTCACCTTTCGCTCAACCGCCAACGCTCTGAGGAACGCCTTATCTGAGGATGCACTGTCAAACAAATCCACTTCATGTCTTAGCGAAAATAAAAGACCAGAATTAAATTTAATAACCAATACCTCCTCAAGCTCGAATATGTGCAGCTGGAGGCGAAGCTTGCAAAAGACATCTATGTAGGCTTGAACCGCTTGATTAGGCAGATGTCTGAGGTGTAGCCAACAAGCGAGCAAAGCTTGATGGAAACCCGGGGGATAGAACCAATCTCGGAGGCCTTGACAAAATTCCTCCCTAGTTGTGATCATTTGCGGTGGTGGATCGATGTTTTTGCCAAGCTCTATGAAGAAAGATTGGCTCTCTAATAGCATGTCCCACCATGTCTGTGCCAAGCCTTCCAAGTTGAAGAATCGTAATCTGCAACTTTCACTCTTCATCTAGATCCAGGTGAGTGCGGAAATACGTGGAGAGACTGCGGATCCAGGAATCCACAACTTCTCCATTCATTTGGACTGAATACTTTGGCAATTGGATGAGTATCCAGTTGCATTGGTGCAAGACCTTGTCGCTGTTGCATGCGAATAAGCTCATGGAGCGCATTCGCTAAATCTTGTGTTACGGAGGACATGTTGTTTGTTGAGGATTTTGTCTCTGGCTCTGGCCGCGGAGGCATAATCTTCATCCACCTAGTATGAAGCTTGAACTGAAAATGGCCCTGAGGAGGGTGCTTGACAAAGATCTAAAGACTGCTCAGGGCGCCCTTGTTGCAAGAGCACGCCTAGCTCATGAACTATGGTGTGGAATCCTGGAAAAAAAAATTCTAAACAGGATGGTGTCTTCCAAAGCTCCGAGGGCATCAACTAGGCTTTGATACCAATTGATCCGCCGCAGAGAGAGAGAATCAGCAAGAGAACTCAGATCTCTGTAAAATGCTCAGATGAGATACACAATAGAAGTTGGAACAAACCCCATCCATCCTTGCATTCGATTCAATAGCTTCTTTCACAATGGAGTTGAAACAAAAAGCAGGAAATATTTCCAAAACGGAGATGCAGCTCCACATAGAATGTTTCTGAAAGCAAAAAAACAAAAATCTACGCAGCCCAAAACAAGGAGGCGCCCAGCCCCAATATAGCTACTATTTTATAAACTTTATTAATTAAGATTTCGTCTTTAGAAACAGAAAATACCATTACCAAACTGATGCTAACTCTATGACAAACAAATGGAACTGGAATAAACTAGGACTGGTGAAGCTAAAATCATGGTGCGCCCTGCTCCATGGGATGCCCATGTGGCCCAGGGGGGGAATTGTTTCTGCTGTTATTTCGGGTTTCCGAGAACTTTTGATACTGCTGCCAATAATTTTCAATATGCTATGGTTGTAAAGAATAAAGAAAGGATGCAAACAAATCAGCAGACCCATGGAGTGCCCCACTTGTTTTGTATTAAAGGTACAGCAAGTGCAGTTCAAGAAATCTCATGTTATGAACACTTCATTAGGCTTGGATCTTCTTTGAGATTTAGTTATCATTTGGCAAATCTTTCCTTATCTCCTTGCCAATGGGAAATTAGTTGGTCTTGGCCAAATTCTAAAGAAATTCTGCGGTTAAAAATACTTTTGAGTGGTCTATTTCTCTTTAAATTCTGTACAAGTCACTGATCCTTTTTTTTACCATTTTGAGTCCATGAGACTCAGTGCTATGGTTTAACCCCAACTCTGCACTTATTAAGTGCCCTCGTTCTCTCTGTGGCTTGGGAAACCTGCCCTGCGCGCATGTGTCTAATAGGAAATGTCAAACTTCTGCAGCTAGGACAAAAATGCCAAACCAAAAAGATTTTGGACAAGGAGTTTGGGCCCTGGGGAAAGAGCAATATTTCAGATCTCAAAGTTTCGACATTCAAACAGCAATAGAGACATGTTCTGTTTTCTTTCTTGTTGGTCATTTTACTGGAAATTATAACTCCTTTTATGCAGAATCTTGTACCATAGAACTGTTCCAGCCACGGCACAGTATTCTAGTTCTAACTCCCCAAGATAGATGGGAAAAACACCACCTCTCATTCATGGGAGCAACTAAACAGAAGCCTTATCTCCAGCTTCTTAATAAAAGAAAGACAATTATCATATTTGAAAGGAAAATGGTTTGTATGGCAAGCATATAGGAATACCTATGAAGAGAGAGAGATTTTTACGAGCAGCTATTTATTCATGCTCTTATAAAGGTGAAAGGATGCAGATTTGAAGATATAAAGAGATTGAAACTTCTAACATTGAATAAAAGAGATTGAAACTTATAACATGGAATAATTAAATCCATGATTCGTAGCCCAAATGTAGAACATTGATCCCGAGTTCAAAATTTCTACTCCAACAAGAAACACAGAAAATGGTTAAGAAAAGTTGTTGTCTTAGGCTATTTATTCCCAGGGCATGTGTTGCACAGAGTTTGCATACAAGTTATAGTAGAGGCCGTATTAATGTGGACTTAAATCTTGAACAAGAGACATGCTCCTGTAACTGCACTGAGAGGCCCATTTTATATCTCAGTGGGGCGTGTAACGTTAAACTTGACTGAAAACAGAAAAATAACTAGCATAGAACCATCTTCACTGGGATCTATTAAGTTGGTAAAAAAATCTACTATGCAAACCTTAATCATTTTTAACCTTCAAACACTGTTTCTTCCATCTTGGGGTTTAATAAATCTAGGGTTAAGATGAAAAGTTAGTATAGCATAAAACCTGGATTTAAAAAGTCATTACAAAGAAAAAAAAATCACCAGCAAAAGGGACTCGCAAAGCACACATGCATCCCTAAACCATGTTAGAACCGGAGTGCCCAAGGATGCTAAGAAAATATCTCACGGACTTGCACCCAAAATCTGGCTTCTGAAATGGCTTACTTGAGTACTACATGTTTTTGGTGCTTGCAGTACTTCAAAAACCACGCTTTTTTCCCTGCCAATGTAGGTTTTAGAGAATGCAATAGGAATAGTGACACCTAGCCATGCGAGAAATGATAAGTACCAAAAAATTGTTGTTGTCTGAGACGAATATTTCTCCGTTTAGGCTTGATGGTGACAATGAATAGGACAATTGATTAAAATCCATACACGAAAAAACCCAGTAGAGTGCTATATAATATACAAGTTGTGCAAGCCTGTGGATCTGGCTTGTCTACCAACATGTACAAAGGGCTGAAATACAATTCACTGAAGCCCAAAAATCTTCTGCTGTAACATGTGCTTAATCATCGTCTTCTTCTAGCCTTTGTCCAAAACCTCTGGGTCCAGACTTGGCTAGTTTAATCCGCTTCGGCTTCTTCTCCTTCTTCCTCTTAACTTCCTCCTCTTTCAACAGTTTTTCTCTCTCACGTTTCTCTGAAAAGTCCGTCACTGCGAGGTAAATCACCTGTTGAAAAATACAGTAAATTGAATTATTTGCTTCAATTTGCCTCCCCTGTTGAACAATACAATAAATTGAATTATATGCTTCCCCGTTTTGATAGGGTATGGAACTTCAAGAAATACAGTAGAGGAAAACATGCAGAAAATAATGAAAACTTACCCCAAAGGTGAGCAAAGTGAGGCCAATGAAGGCAGCAAAGAGGAGAACGGAAATGAACTGGCTTTCGCCAGTATCGGCCACAACTTCTATCGCTGTTTGAGACTGTGCTGGTTCAGTAATCTCATCCCCAAACGCTGGAGAAGCCCTCCATAACAACTCAATCCAAACGGGAAATTGGGTACTCAGGGTTGGATTCCATCTGGTAGATTCTGACCTCTTGGATGAAGAATCAACTCTCGGCTCTTTGCGCAGTGCATTTGTTTGAATATGTCTGAGGACCAATTTGTGTCTGCCGTGGGATTGAAATATTAGAATGGGCAAAGTATGGCGGTTGTCCGTATGAGATTTTGTACTTTTGAGTCCAGGGAATTGAGGAGGAGGAATACTCATTTGCAGAATCGGCACAGCCATTGCTGCCGATGTGGCTTCTCAGGTGCCCAGAGTATGCAAGGATATTGTATTGGGGTGGGTTGTTTATTATCATTAATGTGCTTGTCCTAAGAAGCAGGTCATATTGGCATGAAACCCCGGGGATTGTTAACACTGCGCTCACATTAACCCCAAATTAACTTCGGATTAGCGAAGCTATAACACACATCGAATGGCTATAGGGATACGTTAACGGCAGGCTGTGGTTATATCAATCTTCACGGTTTGCATTTCAAAATTATTTCAATAAGCTATTTCAAAAGCTTACATGATTCTTTATAAGCTATTTTTTCTCACAATTGTTTTCCAGGTGAGATTATTACTGAATATCCAAAACACAAATGTATTTCTTTTTGATGATGTAAACCACTAAGAAGAAGAATAGTGATGTTGAACAAAATATATATAACAACCACAAGTGAAAGATATACTAGAATGTATGATATTAAAACCAATAATGATGTTAATATCAAAATGATATATGATATTATCACATCAATTTGGGGACTTGAAATGGGACTTGTATTTCAAGCTTAGTATCTAGAATAGCAAAACTTTCGATGCAATAAATGTTTTTAAATTTTTTTCATCTCATAATTATTATGCATATGTGATTATTTACGATAGATCCACACATTCAATGATGAGGTTAACACACAATTGAGAATCATAGCATTGTTGTCGAACAAAATTGATTTGAAATGGATAAAAAAAGAACATGAATGGTTTATAAAAGTTCAATACACCTACATAGTGGATAGTTAATGAGGATTTGAAAGAAAAAGAAAAAAAGGCAATGCACACATCCATAAATTAAATGAAGGAAAATAAGTAAAAAAATGAATGAGAAAATGATAAAAATGGAGCAAACACATTAGGGAATGTGAAATGAAAGGACAAAGATGTTTGGCCTTCCCTTTACCTCATTGTTGCGTATATCTTCTTGGAAATTGTCTCACAAAGGGTTTTATGGAGACAAAGAGGAGAGGATGTAGGAGAAAAAGCTACCTATGTAAATTGTTGAATGGCTCTGAAAGCCATAAGTCTACAATTGACAAAAATAAACATTGAGCAATTATAGGTCAATTATTAAAATGTGTGTCAACATTGAGCAATTATGGGTCAAAAATAAACATTGAGCAATTATGGGTCAAAAATAAACATTGAGCAATTGGTAAAATATGTGGGTCAATTATGTGTTTGATTTTATTGATGTGTGGTATCTATGGGATGGCATTGTAGTTTTCAACTATGTTTTAGCAATTTGCTGTGAAAACCTCTTATTGTATTATAGTTATTCTTACTTGAGATTACTTCCTATTGATAGTTTCCATAACCATAATGACGATGAACCTTAAGTCGTCCATTTATTGAGTTCAATGAGATTGAACACTTTAATGGTAGATATGTTGCATCTTTCTAGCATGATTGTTAATTCTAACTCCTTATGTTTAGTGTAAATTCCCCTCACTCATGGGCGGGCATTTTGTATGTGTTGCATATAAAGTAGTAAACATAGATTCATCTTAAACCTAGATCTATCAAACACCAAGGGGGGTCAAATTTCTTAATGTGTAAATTTTAATTTATATGTCGCTATCTAAATATGTACGTACATAATTATTTAATTTTTTTAATTGAGTCAACTTTATTATTATTATTATTATTATTATTTTAATGTAATGTTATCTAATCTAATATCACGTTAATGTGGCAACATCTCCCCCATACTAAAGTGTAGAACACCTCACTACTCTCAATGCAATTATATTATTGAAATCAATTTCTTGTCACCTTGAATTTTCTCCCACACACAAATAGACCTCTCAATTATCAACCCATCGTATGCTTGGCATTTTGTGGCAAATTGACTTCGACCTCTCAGCTATCAACCCATCGTATGGTTGGTATTTTGTGGCAAATTGTCTTGGGTAACAATAATAGCTTTGAGCATCTTTCATTCCCCTCGAAAATTCGTGTGGTCAAAAGAGCCCATGGCTAACACACTCTCTTTCATCTAGTCATACATAGCCAATTAAAAATATATTAATGTTGTCTTATACATTGGGAGAAACAATTCAAAGTATAAGATTGTTCTAAGAAATGTGGGCATAAATTCGTTGCTATCCGTCTGAATGTACAAATGTATTAACGTTGGGGAAACATGACTATATGGAAGGCATTTATTGTCTTTACACGGGTTGGAGCAATCTATTTCCTTGTCTTTACACATGTTGGAGCAATCTATTTCCATGTAAGTGAAGTGTTCCTTTCTTTATTGACGTTGGGGCTTTAATTAGGCTTTGGTTGTTGGAGTATTGTGGAAAAATGGAAGTGTTGTATACAACTTTACTATAGCATTGTGGTTGGATAGCATGGATCAGACCAAACACATCATTAAACTTCCATTGCTTTATCTTCCAATTTAGAAATCATATAAATCAATGTGTTATAGTGTAAATCAATGTGGTAAAGGTGATGGGTAAAACGTTGGTGTAGTTGCATTGAAATTGGGAAACCACAATTTGAAATAATCACATGTATATGCCTTGCTTTTTAACTGAAAGATCATTGAAGACAAGACAACATACATAATACTTAAGATTGGTGGGTTAGTATTATGTTTTGGAAGTTAAAAAGTTTCTAAATTTATGATATTTTTTCTCTTATATCTTTTTTTGGCACATTTTCCATTTACCCTAGCTTAATAAAGACATTCCAAGGAATAACCAGGTAAATTTTTATTTTGTTTTTAATTATTAAAAATCAACATGTTAAAATAGTTAAATTTCGGATTTTATCCGTAATTATAGGAAAAATTTAGTTCTTGTAATTCATCATTCATTAAGATGGTTGCAGGTCGAGATGGAGGAAATGGGCACGTGGAATCTGATCCTTGTCTTCATACCATGGTGTGTGTCCTCCTGGATATGAGAAAATCGACCCAGAAACCCTTAGTCAACACCTTGGTCAACTCGGGTATCTATAGGAAAATATCTAGCAACAAGAACATGAATTTGAATTGTCCATCAAATAGAGGAAAAAATTGCTCAATTCATGAACGACTTAGCTGAAATAGAAATGAGTTTGATGTGTCACCACTCTTTGAGAGAGATTTAAGCTTAGTTTGTTATATTTCATTTGGTATAAATGAATCGAAGGTGGAGTGTAATGGGATCCAAATTACACACATGAAACTCTGAAATTGAATATTGTAACAAGTTGTTGGTTAATAGAAGTGATATGAGTTTCTCTATTTTCTAGTCTCCATTGTGCGTGTGCCAAGCGTGGAGGGCATCCTTGATTTGGTCCATGTCATTGTTGTACATTGTTGTGTAGAAGCTTCGATTTATGTTGTTCCTTACTTGGTAAATTCTTTCATTATCTAGTTTTTAGTCAGTTCTTCAATTCTTAGATTTAGATTTAAAGTTTACTCTAGTTCTTACTTGCAGTTTATATTTGATTTGATTGTTAAATGATAGATTAGCTTTCTTAAAATCTATAACCTTCATAAAGTCAATAGAGTATTGTTGCAAATGCCTACAATTAGTAAGGTAACATAAGTTTTGCAACTTATTTTACTACCAGTGAGAATATGATAAACTTAGATTGAAGAAGTTGGATTTTAGTTTAAACTCCTTGTATCTGAATGAGTAATACACCTCCTTATAATCTACAATTTTCACAAGCCAACATAGCATTGTTGCAAAGAGCCAACAACCATTGTGGCAATATCACTTTGCAACTTGAATTTCCACCAGTGAGGTTGTGATATTTAAAAGATTGAAAGTGTTAGATTTTAATCTATAGTCTTTTCATTATGCATGTGTGTCAAAACATTCTTTCCAACCTTTAAAATTCACAATTTGAAAGAGCCTTCTCTTGAAGTGGCATTAAAATTGTGACATGTTTTCCTACTAGTGGAACTGTGACAAACTTGGGTTGAAGGAATTAGATCTTGTTTGAAGTTTTGTATATCAAGTTAGATTACTTTCTAGATTTCATTAAGTAGTTGATGATCATTTTCAAGTTTGAATTTCCTTCTTAGTTTAAAGGATTGTAGAACAAATTTCGAAGCTAATTCCCTCACATACAGGGATTGTGCCTCGCAAGTTTACCAACCCTGGATTGACATAATAAGTGTCCCATTTATGAAAATAAAATAGGTTGACATTTTTGGATTTGTTGCCAGGGAGGCGCTAAAGGAATTGGTTTTGAAATCTTTTAGTTTTCATTAAAAAAATAAAAAATACAAAAAGGATTTTAGTTTGTTCACACATTTAAGACCAAGAAGAGTGAAGAAGGTAAGAAGGGAGGTATGAACCTACACAATCACTTTTGTGAGTCTTCACACGATCTAGCCATGTGTGATTTGCATGAATATATCAGTTATACCTATAGATAGTAAGGGTAGGTTTGTTAAATAAATAAAAAAGTTGTTCCAGAAAAACAAAAAATCTCATAAAAATAAAAATAAAACCCCACAAAACCACCTAGTAAGTCATCTTCACAACCATCTACGAAAGCACCTACTACATCATCTTCACAACCATCTACTAAGTCATCTACCAAACCACCCATCAAAACATCCACAAAACCCCCCATTACTAACTTGTTTGTAGGTACTAAGAAAGATACAGGGAAATAGATTGTTGTAGAGAGCTCAAAGCAGACACAAACAAAAGATATTGTTGAACAATTTGAAGATCCAAAAGAAACACTAGAGGGTTGGAGTAAACAATTTTGGATCTTTTGATACAATAAGATGGGTGATGAAGAATTTCATATTGGAGGAGGAAGAATACTAGGAGGTGGGGGAGAAAGAGAGAGAATACCAGGTGCGTGAGGAGAAGGAGAAGGTGAAAGAGGTCCAAGAGGTGGAGAAAGAGAAAGAATACCAGAAGGGAGAGGAGAAATCGAATGATGTAGGAGATGAGGAAGAAGAAGTTACTTTCAGTTTTCGTATCTTAGATGTACCTACAAAATTAAAAAATGAGCTAAAGATGAAAAAAATTCCACCTTCACTTCTTCCTAACTTTCATGGTATGACCTATGAAGACCCTAATGCATTTATGTTTGAATTTGATCATTTATGTTGCACACATGGATATATTGATGATGCTCACAAGCTTTGTTTGTTTCCTGCCATTTTGAAGAGAACTGCTTTAAAATGGTTTATGGGACTGGGAGAAAATACCATTGGACATTGGGATGCCATGATACAAATTTTCCTTAAGAAATATCAAGCTTAATATAGACCTTGAGATTCCAAAGAAGACATTTTCAGGATGGCTTAGCAAGATGATGAAGACTTAGAGGACTATTTGGAGAGATTTTTGTACAATTTGCAAAAATCAAAACATAGTTCTTTAAATTTTGTTATTATTTGTGCTATATTTTTAAAAGGAATTCATGACGAATATATTGATATTCTTAACCTCATGGGATTTGGTGATATTTCATCTTTACCATTTGAACAAATTGTTGAAATGTGCATAAACTATTCCAGGGGCAAAGCTAAAGCTGGAAAAGGACCAAGAGATGCTCTTTCCAAAGTAACCAAATCAGCTATAGAGAGCATAACAAGGGTAGAACTAGGCAATTTGTTAGAAAATTTCAAGACTGATCTTTTGAGTACATTAGGTTCTCAAATTGATACGTTAAAAACTAAAAAGAACAAAATGAAGCTTTAGTAGTTTTTTTCCATCAATGTAGGAAAACGCATCCACCAAAAGAGTGTTTATTGGATAGTATTCAAGTTTGTGGCATTTGTGCATAAAATCATTCAATGGAAAAAATTTCATCACTGCTAGGACTCAAATTAGTTTTTAAAGGTGAAAGTGAAGTAATAGAATCTCTTTACTATGTTTCACTGTAATGTCCCCCACCTCTTAGAGAGGTGATGAGGAGACTCATTGGCCTGGGCACCCCCACTAGGTCATAGTCTCACACTGAGGGGGGGGGATTCAAGAAGTTAAAAGTCATATTTTTAAGTTGACTTAAGAAAGGAAAAGGATAAAGGAGTAAAAGATAACTCAACAGAAGAATATAAGATTAACCCTGGGAGTTAACCTAACTCAACAGAGAATTAGAAGGAAAAATATAAGTAAGAGGTTGGGGTGCACCTATTACCTATTCTGATTTGGATATTTCTTGTTAGTTCTTTGAGCATTCAGTTTGGGGGTCTGCTGCACAAACCCTTGTGAGCAACTCAGTGGTGAAATATCCACTCACCTTGTTCCACAACTTGGTCTCAGGGATGAAATATTCCTCCACACCATTCTATTCTCAGTATATTTCCTCCTAAAGCTCCAGAAGACATCAGGGTCGTACTGTTGAGGAACTTCCAGCAAGGGTGTGCCATACCGTTTAGGAGGGCTCGACTTAGCTATTTAGGAGGACGCAACTATCTTAGAAGATTCCACAGTTGGAGAGGTTTGCCTTGGACGTTGGGTTTGAAACTTCAGGAGGAGGCTCCCACTGCCCTGATCTATTAGTTGATCGAGTTTGGGCTCATTTGGAGCATTCTTCCATCAGGACCGAATTATCGAGGGCTTCAGTCTCCACTTGGATGTGTGGCACTCTCTAGTTGGAGGGTTTGACATTCAGATCTACTTGATACTGGTATTCATTACTTATCCAGCCTTTAGAGGCTTCTTTTGTATTGTCGGGAGCATTTTGTAGCAGCTCATATCTGTTGTTTGTACGACCATCTGAGGTTTATTCCAGATCAACCATCTATTGTATTGATCCTACATTGCTTATAATAAAAGGGTCAGATCTTGCTTGTGCTTCTATATCTTGAATGTATGATGATCTTCATGCGTTGAATGAATCTTGTATGCACTTAGTAACTCAATAAAAACCTACACATTGACAAACTAGTGGTAGTTAGTGATTCCAAGCCAGAATTGGGCTTGGGATTATTACATGCACCAAAAATACCATGGCAACCATGCACACCAGGTATGTCTCAAGATCCCATTCAGTAATTTCCTTCATATTCTAATCCAAATTCTGTACAAAGTACATGGAATGACCCTATGTCTTGGTAGGCATGGTCTCCTCAGTAGGCCCAAAACCAACCTTATCAATAGGGTTGGTGAGGACCCACTTATGGAAACCATCCTCCCTACAATCCTCAACAGTCATATCAACAATCATATTTTCAACAACCATATCAACAACAATATTTTCCTTTACAACAACAATATTATCCTTTTCAACAACAACCCTATCCACAACAACAACAAATTCCATCCACTCAATATCCACAATTAACCCAACAACCATATTCCATACCTCCTCCACCACAGAGTAATCAACCATAGCAGCTACAGTTTCCTTCTAACCAACCACTACCTAGACCAACTCAATTACCATCCCAGTCGGTGGCCAATCCCAATAATAAAGTGGAAAGACCTATTTATAATGTTGAATAAGGAACATTGCCCACATATGGAATTTTTTCTATACATGATATCCACTTAAGGTCTCGTAAAACACTTCATAAGGAATCTCCAATAATTATAGAAGAAAAAGAAAAAGAAAAAGAAGAGATTCCTAATAAAACTAGCACTACAATTGCACACAAAATAGTTGAAACTCAGAAGGATGAACCACAATTAACCAAAACACCTCATTTCCTGGAAAGGTTGAACATGGAAAAATCTATAAATTCCTTTGAGCATGACTTATTAAATGAATTAAAGAGTATTTGTGTTAAGATTCTCTTATTGGAGGCTATAAAGAATATACCAATATATATAAAAACAATTAGGGAATTATGACTTAAGAAATCAGGAATAAAAAATAAAGGATCTGACAATAGTGCAAGTTGTTGGAAAATTAGTTAGTCTAATGGCAACAAATATTACAAAAGAAAAATATTTTGATCCAATGGTACCAATTGTGACCATTTGTATCAACAATCTTTCTATTTCAAATACTTTAATTGACTTAGGTGCAACTATTAAGGTAATGAGCATGAAAACAATGAAAAATTTGAATATCTATAATCCTCAACCTACACCCACAATATTGGAAATGGAAGACAGATCTCAAGTAAAGCCAAAGGGTGTAGTAGATGATATCATTATATCTTTGGATTCACATGAGTATCCTGTAGATTTTGTAGTTCTTCAACCTAAATCTAACTTAGGAGGACACCCCCTCATACTTGGAAGATCTTGGTTAGCCACGACTTATGCTCTCATTAGTTGTAGATCAAGGAATATGATTATTTAAAAGGGGAATGAAAGTAAGTAAGTGACACTTTATCCACCTGCTAGATCTATAAATGAATTGGAACAAATGTCATGGTTTGAAGAAACAGACTCTAAGGAAGAATTTGTTCATTCGTTTTGCAATATTCCTCAAGCTATAAATTTCAAAGAAGAGAATGATGGAAATTTACTCAAACACTTCATTTCCAATCCAGATTCTATATAGCAATTTGAATCTTCTCTACAAATTTCCACTAATGATCTTTTGGAACAAAGTTTTTAGGAAAATTGTATAGTGAATTATTAACAATCTTTATTTTAAACTATATTTCTTGTAAAAACAATATCAGATTCACACAATAAATTCATTGAAATTTTCCTTGGGAAATGTCTAAACATTAACTCTAATTTGAAAAAATATTAGAATGAAAGGTTAATTCAATTATTGTAGAAATATTCCAAAGAATTCACATGAGATTACACATATATGCAAGGTATCCATCTAGATATTTGCACACGTCATATTTATATAGAGGGGAATGTCAAACTTGTTAGACAACAAAAAACAAGGATGAGTCCAAAGCTAAAAGAGATAGTGAAAGAAGAACTTCAAAAATTGCTAAAAGAAGACTTTATCTATCATATCCCTAATAGCCAATGTGTTTCTCCCTTGGTGGTAGTACCAAAAAAGAATGGAAAATGGTGAATCTGTGTAGACTATCGAGAACTAAACAAAGCAACTCTAAAGGTTTATTTTCCTCTACCCTTCATCGACTAAGTCCTGGACACATTGGCATGAAATAAATAATTTTCTTTCCTCGATGGATTCAACGGCTACAATCAGATCAAAATAGCCTTGGAAGACAAAAAAAAAGACAACATTTACGTGTCCCTGGGGGAAATATGCATATAAAGTACTAGCATTTGGATTATGTAATGCACCATCTACATTTCAGAGGGAAGTCCTAGCTATTTTTTTCTGAATTGATACATGAATGTGTAGAATTTTACATGGATGACTTTTCAGTCTATGGAGATGATTTTGAAGATGCTTTAAATAATCTAGAAATGTTTTTAATAAGATGCCTAGAAACAAATCTAGCACTTAGTGATGCAAAATATTTTATTATGCAAACTGAAAGAATTGTGCTTGGACATCGTGTGTCTCCTGCAGGGCTAAAAGTATATCCAACCAAGATATAAATCATTCTCAAGCTTCCAATTCCATCAAACCAATTATGATATGTTAGAAGTTTCTTAGGCTATGCATGCCATTATCGTCAATTTATAGAAAAGTTTAGTAAAATAGCCTTGCCTTTGTATAAATTGATAGTGAAAGATGTTGAATTTTACTTGGATATTAAGTGTCAATTTTCTTTCCAAACTCTTAAAGAATTTTTTTTATCAGCACCAATATTGAAGGGACCAGATTGGAGCTTACCATTTCACATCTCTACAGATGCATCCGATACAACAATGGGAGCAGTTATAGGTCAAAAGGGAAACCTTCTAACCTATGTTATCTAGTTTATTAGTAAAAACTTAATTCCAATTGAGCTCAACTTTACAGTGTCTGAGAAGGAAATGTTGGCAGTCATTCATGTTGTAAATAAATTCTAACATTATATTATTGGATATGAAGTCTTTGTCCACACAAACAATTCTACCATTAAATATTTAATGAATAAACCAATTACTAATGGTCGAATAACAAGATGGTTATTATTATTATTACAAGAATTGATGCACGGAAATCCTATTTTCCTACGAAGTTCATCTCTTTGATGTATGTTATGTCAGTGCTCTACCAACATAAAGTTCCCATACACTTTCTCTTTCACACTTTGACCACACTTAGATCAATTCATGGGTTTATCTGTACATTATCCACACTTTGACTACACCTTGGTCTTCCAACTGGATCTCCATCATTCCTTTGTTGTAATTTGATGAATCTAATTAAAAGTATATTCCATTAAAATACAAATGAATTTGCACCCTTCATTTGGATGATCCTGTGACTGGAGTTCAATCTGGGATGAGTTTCTAAGAAATTGATTTCCTGAAACCAAATTTGAGTTCTCCCTTACACCTGGACTTTTCTCACGTCTTCTTCCATTTCACTTTTGGACTCCTTCTATTCACTTGTAAAAGAAATAAAATAAAACCTTTTCATAATCATTGGTTGGACGCTTATACTTTGACCATAGTGATTTGATATTGGAAATCATGACTTGGAATTTAATAACCTGCAATAGGAAATAAATTGGAACCTCGTCCCCTCACTTTCGTTACGATATCACCATTGCCTCTTTACCACTGTGATTCTCATTCATATCCTTCTTGTCTTTAAATTCTTGCTAGTCACGGAGTGAATTCAATTTCATTGTGACTCGACTTTCCACAGTACACAATTTCTCTTAATCTTGCCTTCCAGTAATGGAATCACCTCTATCTCTTCACTATGTATTCAATGAAAAACTCTTATGCCCATTTCCCATGCATATACATGCATCATTATTAACAATTTCTCTTCTCATTTCTCCAAGGTTGATCACACATAAATCCTCTAACCGAATTCAACTTCTATCTATGTTTACAACAAAGATTCATCATGTTTGTCTCACATATAGACTTAATATGCACAGAGATATGAAGACATACATATTTTCACACAAAGGATAGGCTTTTACATAGTCAAAGTACCCAACACTCGAAACAAAGGGTTTTCATTTCCAATATACAAGATTTATGTACATGAAATTTTGTCTTACAAAGAACCTCCCTACTTCACAGGCTTGATTTACATGTATTCGGCCTCTAATTGATCTTTTGGCCACACTGGCCTTTTCCACTCTCAATCCTTTCACACCACAATCCTATTTGAACCCTCTCTACCTCTTGGGATTATTTACTTAATGTTGGGCACATGTCCATTTTGGGGAAAATGCATGACGTGGAGGAAAGACAGTTGGCAGGAAAGCATGTGAGGCGTGCATGCAAGAAGAAGGGAAAGAAAGACAACTGGCAGGAAAAGCAGCAAACAAAAACACACATGCAGAGGAGAAAAGCGCGCAAGGCAAGCATACAAGAAGACCTAACTAGGTTAGAGTTTTGGTAAGAGAATGTAATGGCTGATGAGCCAAGAATATATATAAATAAACACCTAGGAGGTCNTTCGGTGTCGTTATTGTTTTTGTTATGGGTTACTCACGTGAGATAGAGTATCAGGTCAGTAACATGACTATAATATGATACCTTTTTGTAAGTTGTTGAGTTGTAGGAGAGAATAGTAACTAGACCTTGAGCGTTATATTACAGGCTGAGGAGCCTGGTGCGATCTAGTAAGCCTCGTAAAGGTAGAGGAGTTTGTTTTATGAATGTATGAACGAAGTTGTAGTGTGCACGGTGCCATATATGACAGAACCATAATAAAAGAACTGAAGAGCCAAATCTTTGTGGACGTAGACAAAGAGGGGGTGAACCGTGGTAAATCATGTGTTGTGTGGAATGATTATTGTTTATGTATTTGCTACCAATAGTTAGATCTTAGATGAATGTTTTGATGAAGTAGTTAGATTTTTTGATTTACATGCATGCATAAAGAACGACATAATAACTAAGATAGATGAATGATATAGTAATGGACTGAAGATCACATAGTACAATCCCATATCCCCACTCATTCCTAGACTGCAAGCACCCGAGCGTTGTAGTCACCCATAGAACTATCTCGGGTGAGACTACACAGTGCATTCTGTGTACCGAGTTGCCTTCTAGTTTACCAGGAGGGTCGATAGTTTTAGAGGCTTTGTTGGATCCCTAATAGACCTGAACCTGGGTCAATCATGTTAAAGGTATAACTTAGATAAGAAACCAACAAATGGTTCTGTTTCCGGTTGGAAAAACATAGGATTGATTGGATGGGATCTATTGAAGATTTGTTAAAAGAATGTAAGATCTGCGGAAGGCGGGTCAAAAGAATATTGAATCGGACGACAAGAAGGTGAGAAGAATGCACCGCTAGAAGGGGATGTTTAGACCGTGGAATCCCACAAAAGAAGAGATTGAAAGCTGGTTGAAAACAAAGGAGCTAGATTTTGCGCAGAAAGATAACAGAAACCCTAGAGTAACACCGCGCAAATATCTGGAGAAGTATGTGTTTACTGATCCGCATGAAGTATTTTTTTGTGATTTTCCACACTTATTGTAGGAATGGATATTGAGGTTGAAGGATAACCACGCAAAGAATCAGATCTCACAGTTAGAGTGGACCTCAGTTCAGATCACACAGTTACAACAGGTGAATAAAAAATTCATCTGCGCAGTAGATTTTTGGCTCAACAGTATTGTAGCAGGCTTTATAACATAATTTGTAATAGATACTGCAAATTCGTACAGTGCATTAGAGCAAGCGTTTCTACACGGTCCTTGAGGAAGGTATATTCGATCATTGTATACTTCTATTAAGATATTGCTCTATAACAAAGGTGTAATGACAGTGGAGTCAAACAACTAATCTTCCCTACGTGCATGGGGGAAGGGGGGAAGCATTGACAGAAAAAGGAGAAATGGAAGGAGAAAGGGATAAAGGAAATAAGGAGGAAGCCTTGGACCCAATCATGATGGACGACGACTAGATCAAGCAGATCATGGCTACAGCTGGAAAGACACACATTGGAGTACCCTACCAATACAAGATGAACACAAAGAAGAGAGACATAGCCGTGAGGGATGGCTTGGCCAGTGATGAAGAGGAGGTAGAGGATCATTGGGTTGTGGAGCAGATTGAGGAAATCTTCCATGCAACATATGAGAGGAAGACGAGAGGTCCAAGAGCGAGAATAGAAGGTAGCAATCCTATCCATATTAATGTCAGTGTGGAACCCATAAACCCATGTGTGGCTAACACACCAAAAAGAACACCGTCGTTCATACAGCTGAATTTTGGGAGAAGGAAGACAACAATAAGTACATCTACACAAGGAACAAAAACTGGGGGAGCCATTTCAGGAAGCATTATCCAAGTATCTACATCGCACAAAGGTAGCAGTTCAACATTCAAGATGGCAGGACATGATCCCACCATTCGGTTACTAGAATTTCGAGGAGAGGAAATAGAAGACCCTGAGAAACACTTGTTCATTTGTGCAAAGATCTAGGAAGCAAAACAAATCACTGATGAAGATACTAAACTTGCGCAACTAGATATCACGCTAAGAGACCGCACACTATAATGGTACATGAGTCTATACGTAAACAGTGCACCTGGGACGACAAGGACACTGACAGACATTTAGAAATTACTAATTAATGAGTTCTAGAAGTTGAGCTCAGAGGATCAATACATGAACGAGATGATAGAAATCTGATAGAAACTAGGAGAATCTATCTGGGAAATTGACCAGTGATTTAAACATCTGAAAGGGAAATTGAGGTATGGCATGAATGACATGCAACATAGGATTTTTTTTGTGAACTCTTTGTTACCACACCTGAAATACCCACTCAGACAAAAAAAAATCCAATCTCAAGCAGAGGCTTTGCAGACAACCTTGCAAATGGAGGAGAATCAATACCACAAGACAGATCCATCTATAGAGGAGTTGAAGGAGGATCTGAAGAATCTTACCTTTCAGCTCAATCAGAATAAGGGAAAGGACAAGCGCAAAGTTGTTTGTTGTACCACATGTAGAACATAAGGGCACCATAAGAACGAATGTCCAACATTCGCACGATATATGACAACAAGGATGCCAAATCCATTGTCGATAGGAGGACCCTGGTGTGAAATTTGCAAGACGCATGGGCATGATCCATATCATTGTCCTATGATGCAGAAATACCAGACAATGCCAAAGAATGCGAATTGCACTTTTTGCAATTCAGTAGGCCATGATGACAAAGACTGTAGAACCATGGATCTGATGAGGGAAAGGATGTTAGACACATATAGGGTGTAAGACAAAATGATGATAGGTCAAGATACACCTCAGTTTAATCAGGAAACACCACAGTATAATATTGTGCCGCAATAGTATAACAACACACAGTCGCAATATAACACTGCACAAGCCTAGTACAACCCTGCATAGTATAATCAGGTACCTCAACACAATACACCACACAAAGATCACATTGGATACATAGGGGGAGGATGAGGTAGAGGAGGCTTTGGATGCGGAAGAGGTCTAGTAGTGTGCCATAACTACCAACAGCCAGGGCACTATGCAAGAGAATTCCCTCTACCACCTATGACATGCATGTATTGTCGCACAACAGATCACGATACAGAGGATTGCACAACACTATTGGGGAAGATACAGGAGAAACAAAATCAGAACAATCATAATTTACAATGGATCTGTATCAAAGCTAGAGAAGAGGGCAGGAACATCAACATAGTGATGCGCGGGGGTGCTAAAATAGGAGATGATATGACTAAACAAGAAACCAGTACAACACCATTGGATTAAGAAAAATACCGAGCCACCCAAGCGATTTGATGCAGAAAAGAAGAAGGAGACCTTTAAGGAGGCCAAACAAGAATTTCTCAAGTAGAGTGTTGGATCTACATCTACCGCGCAACATACCCAAGACATCCCAACATATGAAATGTCATCAACATTGGACCATACCAATGAAGTCCACCCGAGAAACAAAGTAAGTTGTATTAAAACTTTCCTGCAATCATGTATCCAAGTATTTAAGGATCTATCATATGCTATATTATTACAGAATCTGTTAGATAGATGTACCACAAACTCCGAGGGAAATTTAGAACAGAGGAAAATCAATCACCTCCATGCCAGAAGGAGAACCAACAGAGAGTTTAGATTGAATTCCAACATAGAAGATTTTAACATGGGCGATGTGATATTAGATCTGAGATTTGAAGTGAATTTATTCCCCAAAAAGACATGGCAATGCATGGGAGAACCTACCTTAGGCTACTCACTAGTCCAACTGAAGTTAGAAAACCAACACAGATTTATACCAATAGGGAGGCTGAAAGGAGTGACAGTAGATATGGACAGAGTGCGAACTAAGGCAGACTTCGAAGTGATCGAAATTGTGGATGGCACAACACCATATCCAACATTACTGGGATTGTATTGGGCGTTTGAAAATCATTCGATAATCAACCTGAAAACCAAGAAGATGACATTTGAGTCAGGAGAATACAGGGTTATCGCACCTCTAGATCCATCAGAAGCCAAAATATTTGTGGAACCAACATGTTTAGACCTGGAAGAAATTAACCAGTTGTACCGGACCACCATGCACACCGAATATTACATCAATCCAACTGTCGATGGTGTACTTAGTTGGAGAAGTATCACATCATGTGCTTCCGACTCAGACACGGGTCTGGAGAATTGGTAGCAGCACCTACATGAGGTCTCAACCAGAATATGCACCTGAATAGACCGCACAACAAGATGGGTTGGGAAAGAAGTCAGAGAACCTCTCAGTTTCCATGGAATCAATGACTTGGAATAATTCCTAACAAGATATGAGGATGAAGTATCAAACAATCAGAGATTTTCAACTCTCGACATTGCACTTAACGCTACACCTGCAAGATGGTGGGGTGCCCACAAAGGACTGATACCAATATAAGCGGTTACGACGCATAAGGCTTGGCGCAGCACAGAGAAGAAACCACCAACAAAAATACAATGGACAAGGGGCACCAATAGAACACTTGGAGAAGTGCAAAGTGTTGTGGAAAATGACACCCCCAGAAGAATGGCCTCATCATTTTGTACACACATTAGAGGGCATCCCAACAAACTGGTATACAGACCAGGAACTGCACAGAGGAACTACGAGCTGGACAATACTACAGCATAAATTTACATTCACTTTCTCATTTGAGCATGAGAACCCCAACATAGATGCAACACTTAAGCACATAAGAGGGGTGATATTAATTAAGGAACCATCAGTCTAACTCATAATAGAAGAACAACAACAGAACAAACAAACAGTGAAAGAACTACTGTCATGCTACCATGTGCAGGAAGAAGTACCAGAGGAAGACGATCCACACGATATTCAGATCGAAGAAGTTGAAGGGAAAGAGAAGTGGAAGGTCCACCTCTAGAATTAGAAGTAATTGATGCACCAATCAAGGTGAAGAATGTCAACATTGGGACAGTTGAGAATCCCAAGATGGCCAACATCGAAGACTAGTGGGATGAGCAAAAAATGGACAGGATAACAAAATTACTGCACGATTAAAGTGACCTGTTCCCAATGACCTTTACCGAAATGAAGGGTATCGCAGGAGAACTAGGAGAGATGAAGATCCCTCTCAAACTGGAGGCAAGACCTATCAGACAGAGGCCTTACATATTGAACCCCATCTACAAGCAGAAGCTAAGAGCAGAAATCGACAAAATGTTGGAAGTAGGAATCATATAACCAGTTGAAGAATCAGAATGGATAAGCCCCATGGTAGTTCAGGAGAAAAAGAAAGGAGGCATAAGAATCTTTGTAGATCTGAGAAAGCTCAATGATGCTTTCCTACATGACCCCTTCCCTACACCCTTTATAGATGAAGTCCTAGAAAATGTGGTTGCCAGGAAGCATACTCATTCACTAATGGATTCTCAGGCTACCACCAAATCAAGATAACACCAGAAGATCGACACAATACTACCTTTGTAACAGAATGTGGATCCTACCAGTACACAGTCATGCATTTTGGACTGAAAAATGCACCAAAAAGTTTCTCTAGAGTAGTCATTGCTGCATTCAAAGAATTCATCCATCAGTTTCTAGAAGTATATTTGGATGATTAGACAATGTACATCATGTTGAAGGATCATGAAGAGGTGTTGTGACTGATGTTAGAAATATCCAGGCAATGCCAAATATCTTTGAGCATTAAGAAATGTATATTTGGAACACCCTTCGAAATTATATTGGGTCACATAGTATGCAGACAAGGTTTGATCATGGATCCTTGAAAGATTGCAGTAATTGTGAACTTACCACCATTGAAATAAGTGCACCAACTGAGGGCCACATTAGGACATACAGGATATTACAGAAAATATATCAAGGGGTATGCGCAGATCACTATGCCGATGGAGAAATTACTTAAGAAGGATACTAAATTCCAGTGGAATGAGAGTTGTCGGCAAGGATTGGACACCCTGAAGGAGAATATGGTCACAACACCCATCTTAGTCTTTCCAGATTGGGAGAAGACATTCCATGTGCATGTAGATGCATCAACCATATCCCTGGGAGATATTCTGGTGCAACCAAGAGCAGGGGATTTGGATCACCCCATAGCATTTGCAAGTAGAAAACTGTCAGACTCTGAGCATCACTACAACACTACAGAGAGAGAAGGTCTGGAAATGGTGTATGCACTTCAAAAGTTCATGCATTACCTACTTGGAAAACATTTTAATATTTTCATAGATCATTCAGTCGTTAAGTACCTAGTCAACAAGCCAGTGTTGGGGGGGAGAATATGTCGATGGTTACTATTGTTTCAAGAATTTGACTTTGAAGTCATAGTAAAACTAGGGAAGTTGAACGCAGGACCTTATCACTTGTCAAGGGTCACCAATGGCGAGGATCCTACAAACTTAGAGGATACCTTCCCCGACGCACAATTATTTTTAGTCCAGATCACAGATGATTATTTTGCTGACATTATTGAGTATTTAAGTACATGGACTGCATCATAGGAATTTAACACCGCTCAACGAAATAATTTGGTTGTCCGAGTAGTCGACTACTAGTTGATCAATGAGAACTTATATAAAATGGTGGAAGACAACATCTTGAGAAGATACACGCTAGAACACGAAAGGCCTAGGATACTGGCAGAAGCCCATGAAGGAATAGCGGGAGGACACTATGCAAGTAAAGATACCGCGCATAAGGTACTATGCGCAGGATTATGGTGGCCAACTATTCATCGATATGCAAAGGAATATTGTCAACAATGCGATGTTTGTCAGAGGGTTGGAAAACCAAATAAAAGGGATGATATGCCCTTGCATCCATGAGTGATGCTACAAGTGTTTGAAAAATGGGATATCGATTTTGTTGGGCCAATTCACCCACCCGCAAGAAGATCAGGCACATAATACATCATCACTGCGACAAAATACCTCTCAATATGGGTAGAGGAAACACCAGTTAAATATTGCAGCGCAGAGACAATAACACACGTCCTGTTTGAACATGTGCTCACCATATTTGGATGTTCAAGGATCCTCATGAGTGACCAAGGTACTCACTTTATCAACAACACTCTCAGAGATCTGACTAAAGAATTAAAGGTCTACCATTAGAAAAGTATTCCATACCATCCTCAGGAAAATGGAATAGTGGAAGCCTTCAACAAGATTCTAGAGAATGCCCTAACCAAGATTTGTAATGTCAACAGGGACAACTGGGATTCAAATATACCAGCAGTATTATGGGAATATAGAACTACCTATAAGAAGATGACAATACAGACACCATTTAGATTAGTAAATGGACAAGAATCAGTGGTTCCATTAGAATTCTTGGTACCAAGTCTGCATGTCGCAACAATTACAAACATGACAGAGCGAGGCACAGTAAAAGAAAGTTAAGTCGGTTGATGAGTATGGAAGAAGATATGATTCTAGCAGGATTTCACCAAGAAGTACATAAAGCAAGGGACAAAGCTTGGCATGACTAACATATAAAGAGACAAATTTTCAAGGAAGGAGACATAGTCCTACTGTATGACAACAAGTTTTTTCAACATCTAGGAAAGTTCAGAATGCACTGGTTAGGACCATATGAGCTCAAGACTGTCACAGAAGGAGGAGTTGTACAGTTGAAGGATTTGGAAGGGAGAGAATTGAAAGGAATAATCAATGGGAGTCAAATGAAGTTTTACAAGGACAATCGACCACCCACAACGTGATAATTACCGCACAGTACAAAAAAAAACGCGCAGAAATCTACGAGCACAGAAGAGAAAATCAGTGCAACGAGAAAGAAAAGAGTTTGCGCGCACAAGTCATTGAGTCAACACAACAAAATAATAATACTGCGCGAGAAGCAAAGGATATAGAAGCCAAGGACTCTGTGCGCCCAAAAATCCTAGCGCGCCGGAAAAAGGACCAATGGTCGGAAAACGCGATAATTCAAAAAATGACGGTTGTGGAGTCAGGTGCCAACTGGTAGTGACAGTTAGAATTGCGGGGCCCGTACACAGAGGTAAATACTGTAGCGTGAAGCAAAGGGAAAAGTTCAAAAACAAGATGCAAAGGACAACATTTAACATGCACAACAGTACCACGCGCAGGAAACGCCGCCAAAAGTGAAAAAGGAACAACTATCAATGCGAAACAATTGTCACTCCACCGCCCCACTATAAAGTCGAAAAAAGGGGGGAAAACCAAGTCATTGTATCAATTGATAAGGATAAGAACACAGGGTTGAGTGAAAGAGAGATAGAGCGACAATTTGACCGAGCATTCGTCGAGTTCACAGATTTCAAGCCTAGACCCTGTCACAATGTCACCACCACGAGTTGGAGAGTCGGGCAAGGCCAACAGGAACACGAGAAGCATTGCTCACATGAAATACGCAAGGGAGAAAGCGACACCTGTAGTGGTGGATGTGGATGAACTCCACACACCCGAGTTTGAAACAAACCCGGTGACAGTAGAAGAGGAGAAAAACCTAGCACAGGAGGTCGGGCAGATGGAGGAGGACCCCAAAATAACGGAGTCCAATAATTCGAGGGGACAAGGGAAACGACAAACTGAGCATGCCATGGGTTTAGCGCCACAAAGCCACACACTAGAGGTAGCACTGAAAATAGTACACGAGGGTGTAACAGAGGTGGGGGCCTCATCCCTACAAGCCAAACAGAAGGGCCAAGCTGAGAGCAACGCACACAGAGGGTCACAGTCGCAGGTAGAAGGGACCCTAGTTTTGCCAAAAATTCCTAGTGGAGTGTGTGTAGACGATGACATGTTCGGCGGAGTGACTACCATCAAATAATCTAACCATGACGTGGAGGATGTCACTAAATTCCCCGACCTAGCATCCCATAACTATTTGGAAAGCAGGGGAGAAGGTTCATCAGGGATGCCAGTGCTAGAGTCGGCATAGTGGATCCTTCGGCTTTTCAACACAAGCATCATGAATTTACTAGATGTCCCACACTTTGGGAGGGGAAAGCATATCAACGTCTACGTCAAGTTACTACTTGCACAAGTACATGACATAATCTTATGGATGGATAGGCCAGTGCCTATCACCATGGACCTCATCGCAGGAATCACAGAGCTACCCACAGATGGGGAAAAGCTAGAGCAGTATTTGGAGGAAAAAACTAGAGCCAAGGCCATCTTAGACAATATTAAGGCTAAGTATGGCACAAAGCGAGGCAACAAGGGCATCAGGACCAGTGACAACAATGATCCCGTGACAAGGTTTGCCACCCAACTCCTTGGATGTAAACTAATGCGCAAGTGTCGCAAAGAGGAAGTATCGGTCGGTGTGGTCTTCGTCATCGCACAGTGTGCAAAGGGGAGGCCCATACCTCCTAAATTCATTCTTGGAGGATTGCAAGGACACTCAGGATTAGGGCTCTGAGTTACACTACTCATGGCTACTCATCCTCATTGGCCTCACTGGATGGAAAGAACTAGTCTACAACAAATATATGGAGAGACCAAGGAAATGTGGCGCAACAATATACGTATCACTACACAGCAGTGCAGACCCCAAGAGAAAGAAAATGAACACGGACACCTTTTTGAGGTATTTCACAGAGATGCATGACCTTATTACAGATACATGGCGCATTACACTAGAGACTGTGCAGGAGTTTGGACAGGTTGTCAACTTCAGGGCAACGTGCCATAGTTTGTGGATGCAAGCAAAGGGAGATAAAGCGAAGGAATGGCTACAACTCAATTACTACGTCACACAGGAGGAAATACAAAGAGAGGTCCAGGAGTGGCCTGAGGAATGGAAGGTACTGAAGATTCCAACAACAATACCCAGATCACAAACTCAGATGTAGGGAAGACCAGCCCCAACGCACCAAACAGGCACCAATGGGGTAGGAACCAAAACGAGGAGTGCCCAAGGCCAAGGGGGGGGGGGGGAGCACCCCTGCCAAGAAGAAACCTTGCAAACAGAATAAACCACCAAGGGGTGCTACACAGGCTCCACCACATGCATAACAACCACCACTACACTTAATGGAATAAGTGTGCGTGGAAGAAACATACACAGGGACACAGGAAATCCCTGAGGTAGAAGAAACAGGCACAGGGACACATGAGATCCTTGAGGAGGAAGAATAAGGGACATGAACCCAGGAGATTCATGAGGTTGGAGAAACAGGGACAACCATTGTAGGGGATAGCCAGAGGCCCACTAGTCCCGAGCCATTAGCCACCTAGGAGAAGCGGCCAGGGGAGCACACCAGTTGTGGACGAAAGAAGGAAAAGGCCCACAAGCCACATATCCATATCTCACTAATCCCGGATGATGTGGAGTTAGTGGCTACAATATTCGAGGAGAGACCGGCCAAAGTATGGGAGAATGTGGAGAAGCATAGGGCTTCAATCGTCGATCACGTGCAAGAGGTAAAAACTGCGTTGGAGTAGTTAAGGATTGGGGAAACACATGCATCGAAAGTAACAACCACACAGGCTAAGGAAGGAGTGCCAGTGCCTGAGACAGTGCAGTTTGCAACACAACCAAGCACCAATTTCATCATCACGCCAGAGATGATGTTCATTGATGAAGAAACATCACAAAAAACCCTCAAAGACATCGAGACGTTGGATGTGGCATTGGCCAAGATTCCAACAAAATCACTGTACAAACTCCAGGTGAGCGTCACACAGGAGATTCAGTCCAGAGCAAGAGCAGACACCACAAACCTACAGGTAGCCTAGACAAAGAATATTTTGATGAAGGAATCCCTTCACCTGGAATCACAACAGAAAGAGCGAGCGCAACAAAAAGTGGAAGAGATGGAGAATCGAATCCACGCATTGTTTCAAACAATTCCTGAAAACACAAACGAGGAGGCAGGTTCATCGGAAGAGAAGTTGCGCAGGATAGAGAAGACTATCCAGGAGTATAAGGAGAAAATCAAAGAGCTGGAGGAGTGTGTCACACCCACTACTCCTATAGAAGTCAGACCACAGTGGGAACATGAGGCAACAACAACTGCGGAGGGAATAAGCCAAAGCATACAGACAGTCACCGAGCTATTAGAGAAGAGCACGCAACTTTGGACTCACCTCTTAGAGGATGGGAGCCTCCAGAAACTCCAAGAGAAGGAGAATCAACTCCATGCAGCAATGGCGGAAGTGAAGCAGTGATGGAAAATAGTGTCACTGCCGAAAAATTTCAAGACTGCCACCGAGATGAAGGCCCTGTAGTTGGAAGATAAAGCACTGCAAGCACAAAGAACAACAAGACAGGTGTTGTTGGAGCCCTTGCAAGAAAAGGCGGAGCAACTGGTCATGGAGAGTGACGCAACTAAAAAGAGCATTGAGCAGATTAGATCCAAAGGAGGAGAGATAGTACAGTCTCCTATCATAGAGCAGGTGGTCACCGTTATAGCCGATAAGAGTAGTCAGGCTCAACAACAGTGCCAACGGATAACAAAGATGTATGATGCACTGCAACATGTAGTATTCGAAGTAGGAAGAAACCAATGAAAGTTGCATAAGTCAGGAAGTGACTCGGGACGATTCATGATGTCGGTGTTGGGGGCTTGTTGGGCACAGGCCCATTTTGGGGAAAAGGCACGATGTGGAGGAAATATAGTTGGCAGGAAAGCATGCAAGGTGTGCATGCAAGAAGAAGGGAAAGAAAGACAACTAGCAGGAAAATCAATGGACGAAAACGCGCATGCATAGGAGAAAAGAGTGAAAGGCTAACATGCAAGAAGACCTAACTAGGTTAGGGTTTTGGTAAGAGAATGTAAGGGCTGATGAGCCAAGAATATATATAAATAGACACCTAAGAGGTCTAGTGGGGGTTCAATGTCATCGTTGTTTTTGTTATGGGTTACTCGCTTGAGATAGAGTAACAGGTCGGTAACATGACTGTAATATGATACCTTTTTGTAAGTTGTTGAGTTGTAGGAGAGAATAGTAACTAGAACTTGAGGGTTAGATCACAGGCTACAGAGCTTGGTGCGATCTAGTCAACCTCATAAAGGTCAAGGAATCTATTTTATGAATGTATGAATGGAGTTGTAGTGTGCACGATGCCATATATGACATAACCATAATAAAAGAGCTGAAGAGCCAAATATTTGTGGACGTATCCCAGGAGGGGGTGAACCACAGTAGATCATGTGTTGTGGGGAATGATTATTGTTTATGTCTTTACTGCCAATGGTTAGATCTTAGATGAATGTTTTGATGAAGTAGTTAGATATGTTGATTTACATGCATGCATAAAGAACAACATAATAACTAAGATAGATGAATGATATATTAATGGACTTAAGATCACATAGTACAATCCCAGATCCCCACTCATTCCTAGGTTGTAAGCACCTTAGTGTTGCAGTCACCCATAGAACTATCTCAGGTGAGACTGCGTAGTGCACTCTGTGTACTGCATTTCCTTTTGGTTTACTAGGAGGGTCAATAGTTTTAGAGGCTTTGTTGGATCCCTAGCAGACCTGAACCTAGGTCAATCAGGTTAAAGGTATAACTCAGATAAGCAACCAACACTTAATATTAAGGGATTTTGAAACCAATTATGGTTCAGGTCCATAATATTCTCACTAACCAAATCTCTAGGATCCTTTGGATCCACAAAATCCTCTTTAGGATGACTCACTCCATTCTAAGATATTTTTAGATATTTTAACTCTTGAAACCTACCAATGAGAAGATTCAATTAAAATCCCAATCATTATTAACTAACTCATACACAACCCTTCTAGAATGACAAGGAAACATAGGAAAATACAATAAATCAAATTTTAGCAAATCCACTCCCTTAGTAACTCAAAGACCCCTTAGGTCTCTTCAAAGAAATTTGTTTTAGAGGAAAATGCTCCTGCATCAAACTCCCAAGGAGCAAAAGATTCTTGATCTCTTGATCATGAGTTCCTTTTTTGAAGTCCTCTTGGATCCAAAACTTTATGTTGTAGTTGTCTATTTAATTTTCTACCTTGTCATTGTCTGTTGCAACTTCCTTCAATTCTCTAGGCTTCCAAACTTTATGTTGTTGTTTCCCACTTGCTTTGCTGATGAAAAGTTCTTCAATGAGATTAATTTTGTTGTTGTTTGTCCTCCTCCTTCTGTTGTACATTCTGTTGGGCATCCTCTTCATCAACATCCACAAATTATCAATTTCTTCATCCAACTTTGTCTTTGGATGGAGTTCATTGTTGTTGTTCACATGTTGTTGCATTTATTTATCCTACATAAAAGTAATAAGACTCTTATCTAGTGGTTATTCCTTACAAATTTATCCTCATTGTCTTTCAAGACAATTTCCTCTTCTTCTAGTTCTGATTTTACATGTTGAATATGCAGTCTTTGGCTTATTATCTTCTCCTACAAGAAATTCAACTCCTCATATAATTCAACAAAACCATATTGAATTGTATTTGTGATCTCCATGCAATATCCATCGCTTGGGTCCTCTGCTATCCACTCCTTCGAAAACTCCATCTCTTCTTTTGTATTTATGTCCTCTGGTACAAGACTGTCATTTAGTATTATAATGGCTAGAATATTCTTGAGCATGCCTCCATAAAGTAACTTCTTATATTCTATACTTGCATAATTTCTGTGAGATGATGTTGCCTCATCTTCTTTTAGGACAAAAATTAAGTTATATTCTCTTTCAGCTTCCTCAAAATATGCATGTATATACCCACTATTAATTATAGAATCACAGGATTCTTGAATTTATGCCGCTATCAACATCATCATGCATTCCTCCATGTGTTGAATAATGTCTCTATATTGGTCTACTACTGAAGATTCATGTGCCAATAAAGGTTTCTATTATCCTGAAAATTGTTACAAGCCTTCATTTGGTTGTCTTCAACTTCCCTTGTTATGGTAGTTTCCTCGCCAAATCCACCATCTTCAACGTCGATAAACACATGCTCAATTAGAAATTTATCTATCTCAATCATCTCTTCTAGGAGTCTAATTTATTCATCAACATGCATGTTGGGCGCAGGCCCATTTTGGAATAAAGACTAATTTTGAAGAATAAAAGAACAAAGAAAGAAAAGGCAACTGGCAGGAAAAGCAACACGTGCAAGGTAAACGCGCAGGCAGAGGAGGAAAGCATGCTAGGCACGCATGCAAGAATACCTAACCATGCTAGGGTTAGGGTTTTGGTAATAAGATGTAATGGCTGATAAGACAAAAACATGTATAAATAGGCACCTAGGGGATCTAGGTAAGGGGTTGTTGGGAGTCGAAGGTCATGTTATTGGTCATTGTTATTATGTTGTTTCTAATCTATTTTTTAAGTTGTTGAGTTGAGGAGAGAAAACAAGGTAGATCTTGAGGGTTAGATCACAGGCTGAGGAGCCTAGTGTGATCTAGTATGCCTCATTGTAGATCTCGACCTGTTTTGATGGAGAGTTGTAATGCGTGAGGCGCTTTAGTTTTGGAAACAAAAGAATAAAAGAGCAAAGCAACCAAATCTTTGTGGACATAGCCCAGAAGGGGTGAACCATGATAGACCATGTGTTATGTGAATGAGTGTTGTGTATCTCCTTTGTGGTTAATGATTAGATGTTAGAAAAATGTATGAATGGCCTAGTTATATCTGTTAATTTACATGCACGAGTAAGAATGACAGATTAATCAAGATAAGTCGAATGCTATATTAAACAAATGAATATAACATAGTTGAATCCAAGATCCCCACTCATTCCCAGTTTGCAAGCACCTGAGCATTACAACCACCCATAAGAACTATTTCGAGTGAGACTACGCAATGCACTCTATGCGTCGTGTTTTCTTCTGGTTTACCATCAAGGTCGATAGTTTTAGAGGGGTTTTTTTGGAAACCATAGTAGACCTGAACCTGGGTCAGCCCAAGAATGGTAGCAAGAGTATAGATAAACCAACAAATGGTTTTGTTTATGGTTGGAACAGAATGGGATTGAGTGAATGAGATATGCTGAAGAAGTATGAAAAGAATGTCAGATATGGTGACAAAACATTAAAAAGAATGAAAATATAAAAAGGGATGTTGAGAATGTGGAACCCAATGAAGGCATAGATCAGGAGTTGGCTGAAAGAAAAGGAGGTATAATTTGTGCAGAAAGATAACAAAACCCGAAGTTAACACCGCACAAATATTTGGACAAGTACGTATTTAGTGACTTTCATGAAGTATTTTTTTGTGATTTCTCGCATGTGTTGCAGGAGTGGATATTGAGGTTGAAAGACAACCACCCTACAAATCGGATTAGACAGCTAGAGTGGAATTCTGTGAATATTGTACAGTTACAACAAGTTGACAATAAATTTACGCACATAGTAGATTTTTGGTTAGACAACATTGTTACAAGATTTATCACATAATTTGCACTAGATACTGCGAAGTCTTACACTCTATCAAAGAAAGAGCTTCTGAAAGGACCTAGGGGTAGGTATATCAGATCATTGTATACTTCCATCAAGATGTTACTATATAACAAAGGTGTAATGACGATGGAATCAATCAACTAAACTTCCCTATGTGCATGGGGGAAGGGGAGAAGCACTGACAAGAGACGAAGAAATGGAGGAAGAGATGGATAAAGGAAAGAAGGAGGAGGCCTTGGATCCAATCATTATGGAGGAATACCATATCAAGAAGATCATGGTAACAACTGGAATAACGCTTAGTGGAGTGCCCTGTTATAGGATAAATCCGTAGGTGCGGACACTAACCGATCTCCCTAGATCCACATGGATCTAGAACAAAGCAAGACAAAACATGACTCTTTCCCTAGATTTTGATCATTGAATCAAATGGGAGGCAAGAAAAAATGGCATACCTTATTATCGCTTCCTATGGTCTTTATTGCTCTCGCTTCACTCCAGTGCTCTCGTGCAGTCAAGACCAAGACAACACAAACCAACCAAAGTGAAGAAAACACAATCTATTCAACGGTCAATCTATGTATATGATCAAGGAATTATACAATAAAGTGGAAATAGCTTTATGGGAAAGGGACATATTACTGTATCATATTAATGGAAAGTAAAGATTACAACCTGAGCCTTGATGTCGCAAACTTCCTTTCGATGGCCCTTGGCTCCGACACACACACTTGCTCACTTGCATGAAGAAGATCAATCCCTTTGGATAAACTTGCTGGAGTCTCCAAGCTGTTGTAGCTTCAGTCCTTCACATAATTATTTCACTAATTCTCCAATGAATCTTGCTTAACCTTTTCCATGAGAATTCCCTCAATATATAGGAGAGAATGAATTAGTTACTTGGATAAGAATGATCCCAAAATATCAGGGAATCCAATACTAGGATAACCATTCGAATGTCATCTCATCCTTCTAGAAGATTCCCTTCTAGAAGCATCGAGAATTCATCTTTTTCCTTGCTTTAGAAAGAGTTCGCACCCTAGCAGTTCGACACAGTGCGAACTTCTCGCACCCTGGCTTAAGGCAGCCTGCGAGAATGATGCATTCTCGCAGGCAAATATACTAGCAGCCTGCAAACAGTCTTCAAAAAAGAGTTTTCTGGAAGAGATGAAAATAACTTTTTCTCAGTAGAAAGTTCTTATGAAGAGCCTGAGTACACCATCATCAATACATCATCATGATGACCAAAATCATGGGTAACAGAATGCCCCCCAAAGTATGAGGTTGGAACCAGTGACAGTCGATAGACTTTGTAAGCTGCATGTGTGTGTCGAGAACCAGGAGCACACCTAATCGGAAACCTGCGAACAACCAAGCATCTGCAAAATATCATATATACCAATTCTGAGGTAGGCATTCCCATACTCAAATCATAGACTGATGACATTATAGACATAGGTCATGGCCACCAATCATACACTATGGATCCACGCCGTCAAAATAGAGCATAGCCACCAGGAATACACTGTGGATCTATACGAGAAATGTTTAAATTAAGACGACATAGCCACGAGACATACACTGTGTATCTATGTGTCGCAAATTATACATACTCCATCGCAACCTGGACAAAAGAGATGATATCCAGGGTCTTCAATTTCGTCACCCAAAGTACGAATCTAACCATGTGATTACATGTGTTGAAGTCGAACATGGTAGAAACCACTTCATTATCGGTCATTGATGAAACCGTTAACAAGTGAGAGGGAAATCACCATTGATGTCAATGACTCCCAAGGTACTCTAGTACAATCCATCGAGTGTGAATAAATGAGTTGAAGTCGAACATTCGATGGAATCTTTCGATCAGGGGTCAATGATGTAAACCCACTGTCAAAAGCGAGGAAACCTGCCGTTGAGGCATGCAAGCTCCAAGGTACCAAATAATTTCTAAGTCTTGATTCTGGATAATGAGCTGAAGTCGACGGAACAAAACTCGTCACAGGAGGGCCTTGACGTATCCCCCATCAATGACACAAAATGAGTAACAGATTTTGAAGGTGAAATAGAGTATGATGTGAATTAGACTGGACACAGGGAAAGCCGACTCGGAGAGAATGGATAATTGTAGATGGCCGACTCAATATAGGTTTCAAAAGGACTTCTCTTGAACATATGAAAGACAGGACCAACGATTTGGCAGCATTGACTCAAAGACGACACAGGGAATGACCTTGTAATAAATCGAATGAAAGACAAATGGATTTCCCAAACTGGCTTCAAATGATGAATAGGGGGTGTCATGTTCAAGAGCGACACTTACTGCCAATCAATATGAAGATGAAAACATATCCCTTTCCCAAATTTCCCCCCACCATTTCTGGCGAGTACCTCTTTATTTTTACGCAAGCTTGAGGAGGATAACATATGCTTGTTGATGTAATCTCATCCTTTGGACGATTCCCTCGGAGTATGTTTAACGAACCCTAAGAAGGAGTGGTTCGGTCCCATCACGGGTCTGTCAATGTTTGTTTAACGAGTCCAGAGATAGAAAACTCGAAGGTTTTTCAAGATTATAAAGTTTGGAAAAACACTTAAAAGAGAACTCTCTCAGTTCCTTTTTCGTAAAATAGTCTGGATGAGACCGAAAAAGAGATAAATTATCACTCACCAGACGCTTACTTCAAATAATTTATCGAGCGTGAAAATAGCAAGGTCACTCGCCGATCTTTTCATGTTTAGAGAGTCTGAAAAGAGCTTAAAGAGGACTCTAGGGGGTTCCTTTTTCATATAACCTTTATGAGTCCGAAAAAGTGATAAAAGTATACTCGGTTACATTCTCACTTATTCACGAGCACGAGAAAGAACAAAGACTAAGCTCGGTAACTTATTCTCATGTATTTACGAGCATGAGAAAGAACAAAGACTAAGCTCGGGATTGTTTTCATTTTTACGCAAGCTTT